>JBBMEF010053459.1:0-30686 GCA_037832685.1 Sicyos baderoa
CGAAAAAAAACGGTGAATTTCGTGGGGATGGGGAATGATTTTGTTAGCGGGGATGGGGACGGGGAGGGCATTCCCCGACCCCGCCCCGCCCCGTGGACATCTCTAGCTAGAAAGATGAAACAAATGGTAGGAAATTTGAGAGAAAATAGGCTTAAATTTGAAAGAAAAAAAAAACAAGAAACTAAGGCCCCGTTTGATAACCATTTGGTTTGTTGTTTTTTGTTTTTCAAATTTAAGTCTATTCTCTCTTAAATTTCCTACAATGTGTTCCATGCTTCCTACCATTTATCTATCTTTCTCTAAGAAAGTAGAAGAATACTAACCAACTTTTAAAAACAAAAACAAACTTTAGGAAGCTACTTTTTTTTTTTTTTTTTTTAAAAGTTGGTTGGTCTTCTCCTATTTTCTTAAGGGAAGATGTATACATGATAGAAATGATGAAACAAATTGTAGAAAATTTGAGAGAAAATATGCTTAAATTTGAAAAACAAAAAACAAGAAACCAAATAGTTATCAAATGGGCCTAAATGATTATCAAACGGGACCTACATAAATTAAATTCGTTATTTTTTCTTATGGGAATGCTATTGGCCAAATGATTAATTTGTCAAAATCTTCTATTATGGTTAGTCCAAATGTTGTAATTCAAGACACAAAGAACTTTGGTTCCATTTTATCGATTCCTATTGTTCCACAATTTGGTAATTATCTTGGACTTCCATCCCACTTTTCTCGCAACAAACGTCAGGATTTGGCATATCTATCTAATAAAGTAATTAAATCCATTGCGGGATGGAAGAGGAACTTCTTTTCGGTTGGAGGTAGGGAGGTGTTATTAAAAGCGGTGGTGCAGGCTATTCCTACTTATGTTATGTCATCTATTCGGCTTACCGCAATCCACTTTTTAGGATATAACAAGAGCAATGGCTAAATTTTGGTGGGGTCCAACAAATTCTCGGAACAAAATTCATTGGAAAAAAATGGACGGATCTTTGCCAACCAAAGGAGATAGGAGGTTTAGGTTTTCGGGATATGGAAGGATTTAATAGAGCATTATTATCTAAACAGATTTGAAGGTTGTTACAATTTAGGGTTCTCTATTAAAATTATAATATATTTTTATCAAAAATTCGTTTATACTCAGAATCTGAGTGATTGAACTCAATCAATAACTAGTGGCTCCAGATATGGAAAAAATAAACTATGCTCTTGATCCGCCGTACGCCGAAGCGCTGGCGTTACTCCGAGGCTTGGCGAAGGTCAGTTCTCTTGGTCTTACACAAGGTCTAAACCTCAAGGCTGCACATGAAGTTTTACTCTAAGAGACTCGAGAATATTTGCGTCTCAGGTATTTTAGATTTTGATTGTACTCTGTGTATAAACTCTTCTTGTTATTAATAATATATATGCTTTGTTTTCCTCAAAAAAAAAAAAAAAAAAAAAACAAACAAACAAACAGTTCAAATAGGAAGTAAACCAAATAGACCTCGGTTACCATTTTAGGAATTAGAAGTGTATTTTATTTTATTTTGTTTGTTTGTCCTATATTTAAACTAAAAATGTCTTTATATTTTTTTTAGAATACAAAACAATAATAATAATAAATTTAATCAGAAGATTAGTATAATGGGTCCTTAATTCAGTGGCAGCATAGATCATTGGTTTCAACTCAGCAAAGCCATTTTTTCTTTTGAATTATTTATAAAAAAAAAACGTTTGTTTTGCATTTTTTATTTATTTATTTTAAGAATTAGTTCAACAGGTATTTGAATTTTCACCAAAAGCAACAAATTCCAAAGAATTTATCAGATAAACTATCATTAAATTTGTCACTTTTTAAATTATGAATATTCTTAATTTTATAAATATTGACTTTTTATAAAAAAATTTTTTTTTTTTTATTTTAGTATGATCGATAATTATGAAACAATAAAAAAAAAACGTAAGTAAAAAGCTGTATTAAGGTCTCTCGGTGTATTATATTAATGCCTTGAATGGCCTAATTAAGATTTTTAAAATTCATTGACTAGAGTTGACCCATTAATTATATCCTTATTTTGTTTTTGTTTCATCTATAGAAAAAGAAAGGGTGTCTATATACCATGATATTAAATTTTGACCGTAAAATTAAATAGATTAATATCAATTAAGATAATCAATTACATCATCGATTCATTCAATAATTTATCAATTAAGAAAATTTATAGGAAATTAATTTCTAAGTAAGTGACCACCACGAGGATTGAATCAATCATCATATGTACCCAATATCTTTTTCGACGAATTAAGCCACCCCAAGATGATTTATCGGTCAATCAATTTGTTTAATTGATATCTTAAAAGACCTATTCCACATACATATATTTGCTCTTAGATATTTAAATATATTTTTACACTTGAAGTAAGAAAAAAAAGAGGCAATTAATTCCTACAAAAACTAGTAATATCATCCCTAAAAAAGCTCTATTATAATCGGGTATACTTGGTTACAAAGTTAAATAACTAACTCATATAATTAATTAAAATAATAATAATAACACATATAATTAATATAATTAATGACAACAAGAATAATAACACCCCAATAGTAATATATGTACTAAGATTCCGTGAATTTGAATTACTCACTCACCAATATTATTGAATTATAAATTATATGTATAATTATTAATTAATATTTGAAATATATGTTATATATTTTTAAATAAATATGAATGTAGCAACATGCCAATTTAGTACAATACTTTTTTCGGATATCTTATTGGAAATTTAAATTTCCATACACGTCTATACTATATATTTATTTATTTTTACAAAATAATAAATATTATTTTTTTGAAAAAAATATACATTTTATACGTGAAACAAATAATAATTTTGTTGTGATGTGATAATTCCTAAGATGTTATGTGGTTAATTAAATTAAATAATTTGTCCATCTTGGAATAACTTTGCATGTGATGCAACAACAACATGTTACCATTTATATATGTATTATCATTATTCAAAACGAACAAGATAGGTAAAAGTGAACATTAATAATTTGTCAATATGAAAGGGTTCAATTTTAGAACATAACAATCAAATTAAAATTATAACTCAAACCTATAAATTAAAAATTTATTTTTTATAATTTGCAAGAACACATTCTTTTATTTATTTTGGAATTAAAATGTATTAACACTAAATAAAATAACTAACTTCATCACACTTCTTGATTAATTTTTAATTAATAGTTGATCACTATACAATAATTTCTTTTTTCCTTTAAATATGACTTTTTAGTTATCCGATATATACTAATGGGACTGAACAACTCCTCGTGTTACCGTGGTTATTTATATAAATTCCCTAATTTGTTTAATCAAGTATGCAGAAATATTAAATATAAATTTAGTTGTTTCAAAAAACAAATTTTATTTACAAAAACTGCGGCGCCATTTATTTATTTCCCTATAAATAAGGAGCGATGTCAGAACAAAAGCGTCTGTCCGTCCATTCATCTCCTTCTGCAACTCTGAAGGTCTCAACAATGGATTCACAGTTCTGCGCCGCCCATCTCTCCGATCTCTTCGGCCCGAACACCACCAACGCCACCGCCGCCGCTAATTTCATCTGCGATCAACTCGCCACCGTCTCCAACAACTTCTCCGACACCAAAACCGCCCTCGACAACACCTTCCTCCTCTTCTCCGCCTACCTCGTCTTCTCCATGCAGCTCGGCTTCGCCATGCTCTGCGCCGGCTCCGTCCGCGCCAAAAACACCATGAACATCATGCTCACCAACGTCCTCGATGCCGCCGCCGGCGGCCTCTTCTACTACCTCTTCGGCTACGCCTTCGCCTTCGGCTCCCCCTCCGGCAGCTTCATCGGCCGCCACAACTTCGGCCTCTCCGCCTTCCCTACCTCCGCCGCGGATTACAGCGTTTTCCTCTACCAGTGGGCCTTCGCCATCGCCGCCGCCGGGATTACCAGCGGATCTATTGCAGAGAGGACTCAATTCGTCGCCTATTTAATTTACTCCTCTGTTCTGACCGGATTTGTTTATCCGGTGGTTTCTCATTGGTTCTGGTCGCCTGATGGTTGGGCCGGGGCGATGAAATCGGGCGGGGATTTGTTGTTTGGATCTGGAGTTATCGATTTCGCCGGATCCGGCGTCGTTCATATGGTTGGGGGAATTGCAGGTCTATGGGGCGCGTTGATCGAAGGGCCGAGAATCGGCCGATTCGACCATTCCGGCAAACCGGTGGCTCTGCGAGGGCACAGCGCGTCGCTAGTCGTTCTCGGAACGTTTATGCTCTGGTTCGGATGGTACGGTTTCAATCCAGGCTCATTCACCAAGATTCTCGTTCCTTACACCTCCGGAAACTTCTACGGCCAGTGGAGCGCCGTCGGACGCACGGCGGTGACCACCACGCTCGCCGGATGCACGGCGGCGCTCACCACGCTCTTCGGGAAACGTCTCCTCTCCGGTCACTGGAACGTAACCGACGTATGTAACGGACTGCTTGGCGGCTTCGCCGCCATCACCGCCGGCTGCGCCGTCGTGGAGCCCTGGGCGGCGATCATCTGCGGCTTTGTTGCGGCGGTCGTTTTGATCTCTTGCAACGTCTTGGCGGAGAAGGTGATATTTGATTTTTTTTTTTCTTTTTTTTTAGAATATTCATTTATTTGATTTAGGTTTAGTTTTTTTTTTTGAAATTACAATTATAAGTCTAGATATATACTAATGTCGCATTAGCTATTGCTCTGTTGGTTGATTTAGGTTTAGTTACTTATATTAAATTTATTTGTTATAATACTTAGAAGTCTTTTTTATCACTGGTTTGGTTTGAGAAATTGTTTTGACAATTTATTTTGAATAGAAAGAAATGGTTTTTTTTGTGGAAGAGATAAAGATAATAACTTATTTAAATGTATATATAAAATGAGCAGTTGTTTTGAGTAGTTATAATAAATCATTTCAATGTAGTTGTTCGAAGAATGAAATTGTTTTCGTTACGGTCTTGAACAGGTGAAGTACGACGATCCATTGGAAGCAGCGCAACTCCATGGCGGATGCGGTGCGTGGGGAGTGATATTCACGGCGCTGTTCGCGACGGAGGAATACGTGGCGGAGGTGTACGGGGGAACCGGGAGGCCATACGGACTGTTAATGGGCGGAGGGGGGAGGTTGCTGGCCGCGCATTTGGTACAGATTTTGGTGATTGTGGGGTGGGTGAGTGCAACGATGGGGCCATTGTTCTTGGTTCTCAAGAAACTGAAGCTTCTGAGAATCTCGAGCGAAGACGAAATGGCGGGGATGGATCTGACCCGCCATGGCGGATTTGCGTACAAATATCACGATGAAGAAGATGAAGCTCAGAAAATGGGGATTGAGATGAACAGAGTGGAGCCTAATAGGGGAGATTATTGATGATGATGAAGAAGTTTGGTTTTTGTGATGATGATGAAATTTGTTTAGTGATTTGGGGAATGTTGGACAACAGTCTCACCCACATTAATGTACATTCAATAAGTGTCATTCATTCAAATACCAACTCCAAATTAATCTAAAACAAAATAGTTTTGGAAAGGAATTAGATGTAAATGGAGTCCATAAAGTCATAGATTCAAATCTCATGTGCCTACCTACCTAGAAAATTTCAAATTAATATTTCCTCGACATTCAAATGTTGTAGGGTCAGGTGGTATAGCGCGTGACATTAGTTGATGTATGTTTGTGTATGTAACCTTGTCTGGACAGTCACGAACATAAAAAAAAAAAAATTGATTTTTTTTTTCTTACAGCATTTATGAAGACTTCAATTTGTGTTTAAAACATTATTGATGATTCAAATTGCAATTACAATTGTTCAATTATCACCTATCTTTTATAAATTAATTTGATTTTTTTGATATCCAAATGTCACTGAGTCCTCCATGATATCAAAAAAGCTAGGCATATAGTTGATTTTGAAATTTTCATTTCCAATAAATTCACCATTTTGCAATTTTTATTTCAATAATCTATTCGTTTTTGCAAGTTTCAATTTTTGAACATTGTTATTACTATTATTTTCAACTTTCAACTTTTGGTATTTTTAGATTGTATTTAAATTGTTTTTAAAAATAAGATGTATTTAAATTATATGCTTAATTTTTAAAAATAACAAATTTTAAGCCAAATGATTATTGATGTAGCCTAAACAAACATCAATTGATTTATAATTATAAGAAAAACTCCTAAATATTACTAAGTTATTACTATTCAGACTTTTTTTTTATTATTATTATAGATCCAACTCTTACCCATTGTTGGTATACATACATGTTTATGTCACTAGGTTCGTTTACAAAGTATGGTATGTTAGATTTTCCTTAAAAATGTATGGTATGTTAGATAAGTTTCTTAGTAAAACAAAATTCAGTTACGTATAAGTTGACCGAACATTCAAAAATATATATAAATGAAATAAATTTGTCGTGATGAATGTAAAGAAACCTCCATTTCACTTATACAAAATATTTAAAATGTAAAATTGTGTATTGTTCAATGATGTTACATATTTAAAATGTAGAATTTTCTCCACATTCATTTATAGAACTATTTTAACTGAAATGATCAGTAAAATTGTTTGGTCTATTCTTACAAAAATCCAAAAAAACAACTTTAATTATAGGTTTCGAATTAGTAATTGAATCTAAAAAAAAGTAATAATTAGTTTTGAAGAAAATAACAAAACAAAAAAAATCCAAATAATATTCTATTTTTGTTACAATATTAAATAGTAATTTCTATTTCAATTAAAAGTTGTATTAATTATTTGGTGAACGTTCCCACTTTTGCCTCGTCATTAATTACAATTAAATTTTTATTTTCAACCAAGGATAGAAACAAAACCTTTTATTTAAGACAATTAATTATGTCAATCGGTTATTAACATTGTTATAATGAAATTATTATTATTATTATTATTATTTAGTTCAACCGATTAATATAATTGCATTGTAGCTTTTGTCTCCATCCCCTCAATTTATAATATTAATAATAATAATAATAATATCAATCACTTGGAATTTTGATATAAACCAATTTTTGTTAAAGATGTGTTATAATTCTAATAGAGGATTCTAATGTTGATATACAGTACAAATTTTCTTAAAATTATTCTAGTCATTATAAAAGTCCAACATAGTCTATTACTCTAATCAACATTCTAATATATATCTAATTAAATAATTTGTTATCTCAAAATACAAAATTGGGCATTAATAAAATGTATGGAATATACGAATTTGATTTTGAGGGCAAAACTACCCTCAAAATTTAAAGATTTGATAAGGTACTTTCACCACAAAAATGTTTAAAACTTCACCATATTATGATGTTTACAAATTTTAAATTTAATTCCAATAAAACCCTAAATTACTCATACTAAAATTACCTCATTGTTTAGTTGTATTGTAATACTCCCAACAATGGTTATTTCTAGTAAATAAAAATGAAGAGTTGAATCTCAGACTGATCGGTAAAAAATGGTTGTATATCAATACTTTTTTATTTAATAAATCTTTATAAATTATTGAAACTTATTTAAATATATTTAAAATCTCAAAAAAAAAAAAAGAAAGATTTAAACTGAAATTTAATAAAAATATGTTTTGACTGATAACAATGATTACGTGGCGTGTTATTAGAAAGTGAATGATGATGATAGTAATAATAATAATAAAAAAAAAAATAAATTTCATCCGTCACTAATATTTTTCTATTTTTTTAATCAATGACCAAATGTCATAGCTAGTTTTTTTTTCAAGTACAATAATAATGTTTATAAATTTGGAAATTTAAACCAACAACCTATAAATCAATGGTTGGACAGATACATTTATGTAAATAATAAGCACGTTTGGTCTATAGACAAATGAGAAGTTGAGAAAGAATGTTGGTCAATTTTATGTTTACGGCATGTATTTTCAAAAGTCCACCAAACTCCACACGTGGGTCCCACATTTTTATTTAAATATTAAAAAATGACTTAATATCTATTTTTTTATTTAAATAAAAACTTCAACGGTTATATTTCCATCCCATCAAAGGTAACTTTATTATTAAAAAAACTATTAAATATAATTTTTTTTTATTTAAATAAAAATTTAAACCATTGTCTTTTCATCGCATCAAATATAACTATCATTTCCCTCGAACATAAATTTATTCCCTGTTATCTTCTCTTATCATCTCAACCCAACTCAAAAAGCTAAACATTTATCTAAAAAGGATATCAAAGTGAGTTATTGGGCCTGGTTTGGGCCGAGGAAAAAATGTTTATTTTGGGATTTTTTTTAATACATTTATTTTGGGAAAGTTAGAGAAATAGAAAATATTTGTTAATTATTTGTTTCATAAATACACCCGGGTATATACGGCCAAAAGCATAAAAAACTAAAAAAGGTTCAAACCTTTTATTTATCACAAATAAATCATCCCTCCCCTCCTCCTTTGAATATTCTTAACTGTTAATTATAACAAATAGAACAAAATGTTTCATTTTCCCTAAGTTAATAGTTTTTTTAAAAAAACAATTGGTCATGGAGGGCCTTGGAGTGCATAAGGATATGGGTTCAAATCCCATGATGGCCACCTACCTAGGAATTAATTTCAAATTAATACCTACGGGTGGTTTCCTTGGCATCCAAATGTTGTAGGGTCAGACGGTATGCCCCGTGACATTAGTCGAGGTGCGCTTTCCACGCGAAAGCTGGCCCGGACAGTCACGGATATAAAAAAAAAACAATTTTTTTTTTTAAAAAAAAAAACAAAAATTAAAATATGATATTTGAATTCATGATTTTTTGGTGGTGTCGGTTAAGGTATTGATTAGATTATTGTTGGAGTTTAGCACAAATTAATAGTTTTAGTACCTTTTAATTTAGGACCACATAGAAAATAATAAATAAAGTTTGAATGAATGTGAAAAATGGTACACGGTTCCTTTTTGGATCACATTTTTCTTCAATTGTGTTCATTGTCTTGGACACATTCCAATATCTCATTGTGATTTTCTATCCTTTTTTTTTTCAATTTCCAAATCAGTCTCCACACCAATGGTTAATAACAAAACACAACAAAACATATATATTTGTGGCTAAAGGTTATATTTTGTTGAAAAGCACAACTCTCCTAATCTATTATATATAACTTCATAATCAAGTTGTTACCTATGTGGTTAAATAAATAAAAAAAATTACATGATATAATTTAGTTCAATCAATTTAGATATAATTTTGTTTTTTAGAGGAATTAGGCAAAAAAAATTGCATAAATAGCAACTTTTTGAAAATATTTGTAAATATAGCAAAATCAGATTTATAGACTCCATCAATAGTGTCTGATAGACTCTATAAAAAAAAGTTGTTATATTTACAATATTTTTAAAAAGTTTAATGTAAAATAGGAAATTTGCTATACGGTGCAAATTCTTTTTTTTTTTTTATTGGTTGATGTTTGATTACGTTTCAAAATTTCAAATCTTTCATTTGCGACTTTAAATACCATATTTGATAAAAAAAAAAAAGAAAAAAAAAAAAGGTGCATATACAATTTAATGTAAATATTTTACAATAAATTATTGAGAAATTGGGCTAGATAATCCAATTTCACAAAATAATTGTAGATTAAGACAAATTTAAAAATATTTGACAGTCAAATATACAATATAAGTATTATTCATCGTACAATATAATTAATATTAATTATACCAATTTAATTTAATTTATATATATATATATATATTAACTTTCAAATATAATAGGATTGATGGAAGATACATTAAGGGCATGTTTGGCTGTGAGAGGATGGGTTGAGTTGGGAAGAGAAGAGAAGATAAGTGAAATAAGTTTATGTTTAGGGGAAGAAAATAAAAGATAAAATTATGTTTGATGCGATGGAAAGAGAATGATTAAAGTTTTTATTTAAATATAAAAATGGATATTTAATATTTTTTTAGTAATAAAATTAGATTTGATGGGATGGAAAGTGGATTGTGAAGTTTTTATTTAAATAAAAAAATAAATATTAAGTAATTTTTTAATATTTTAATATTTAAATAAAAATGTGGGGCCCACAGATGGAGTTGGGTAAGAGTTGGATGGACTCATGGAAGTCCATGAAGGCAAACACGGAATAGAAGTCAAGCCAAGCCAACTCCTTCGTTTGTCCATGGGATAAACATGCCTTAAGGTTGGGTGAAAGTAACTATTTTTAACAATTTAATTTATATAATAAAAAAATCATCAAAATTAGATGTTGAATTTTATTATTTAACAATTTTTCTATGGCACAATCCTTTAAAAATCACAAGAAAGTCATAAATGCGCCATACCTTAATCACGTGGATCGTCATCAAGAATCTATGAACTAATAAACTAACTGTATTGTATATCCAAAAAAAAAAAAAAAATGTATTTAATTGAGTAATGTAATTGAAAAGTAAAATAATAAACCAATTGTATTTAATTGAGTAATGTTATGTGAAAACTCTATTTCTAATTTATCATATATTTATATATATATATAAATTCCTTCTAAATTAAGAAAGAAAATTGCTTCAAAAAAATATAAAATAAATAAATATAAGTGGGAATACGCGTAACACATAAAAATCCACGTGTCGAAATGCAATTCGTTTGAAAACCGAAGTGGAAAGCCGACTTCTTAGAACCTTCGCGTAGAGCAAAATCGTGCCGTCCATCTTCACGTGCATGGAGTGATCGTAGCCGTCGCCGACTCAAGAGGCTCACCTTTCCGCCACGTGTCTAATCCAACACGTGTCGCAAGATTGACGGTTCAATAACCGATAGCTTTTTTATCCAACCCAGAGGGCCTATATACATGTGATCGACCGACCCGTACAGAATCAAATTGCAATACCAAAAAAAAAAAAAAAAAAAAAAAAAAAAAAACTCAAGAACAGATTTGAATTTCGTATTTTAATTTTCAATATTATTTTTGATTAACTGATTTTCAATTGAATATATGGCGTTGAGTATCGCGAATCAGATTGGTGCGCTCGTTGGATCTCCGGTGGTTTCCGAATCGAGTAACGGCTCAGGCGGTGAAGCGACGGCGGTGATGAATACGACGGTGTTGAGGAAGTCGCCGGCGTCGGCGTTAAGGTGTAGAGTTCAGAGGACGGACGGAGTAGACGCGCTGTCACCGCCGGTGAGTCCGTGCAGATCTCCGGTGCTGGGAGGGATACGGCCGGATTTATCGGTGGCGTGCCAAGCGTTCACGGCGGTGGAGGCGGAGGCGGCGACGGAGTACAAAGAAGTAGGTGAGAAAGTGAAGGAGAAAGGAGTGCCGGTGTACGTGATGATGCCGTTGGACAGTGTGACGATGGGGAATACGGTGAATCGGAGGAAGGCGATGAACGCGAGTTTACAGGCGCTGAAGAGCGCCGGAGTTGAGGGGATTATGATGGATGTGTGGTGGGGATTGGTGGAGCGGGACTCGCCGGGCTCGTACAACTGGGGAGGCTACACGGAGCTTCTGGAAATGGCGAAAAAGCACGGCCTCAAAGTCCAAGCCGTCATGTCCTTCCATCAATGTGGCGGAAACGTTGGCGACTCTGTCACGTAATCTCCTTTAACCTTTTCCATCTTTGATTTCGTTTCAAGATCCGTTTAATTTTAGCTTAATTAGGCACTTGTTGAAGTTTTCTGTGATTGAAAACTGTTACAACTGTTGAGGACGATTAAATATATTACAACTGTTTTTTATCAATCAATCTAAGTTTTTTATCTCTTCATATCTCAACTTTGAAGAAGATAATATGATTGAAAACTGTTAAATAAATTTGAGATGTTCTTCAGCAATTCAAACGTATATCTAGCCTTCTGAACAAGTTTAAACGAACTAAGATCACTGGTTCTTATCTGGGAATTTGGCTACTAATTTTAGCGGCTCTTAGCCTCCTTTTTTTTTTGAAAACGCCTGTCCCTAGGCCAGGCACGGGAGACATCGAAGGAGTAATGTCACAGGTGCGCCTCTTAGCCTCGTTGGTAGAGGCTTGGAGTTTTTGTGCTCTCGAGCTATAAAATCTCTGGTTGTTTTCTGAGCCTGGGCCTTGGGTGGAGCTCCGATTCCTGGTTGTAAAATGAAAAAAATTATTAATTGAGACTAGGAACTGATATGGTGTGTTCTTTCTAATTTGGGTGCAGTATTCCTTTGCCTAAATGGGCGGTGGAAGAGATTCAAAAAGATCCAGACCTTGCGTACACTGATCAATGGGGGAGGAGGAATTATGAATACATATCATTAGGAAGTGACAACCTTCCCGCTTTTAAAGGCCGAACGCCGGTGCAGTGTTACGCAGATTTCATGCGTGCTTTCAGAGACAATTTCAAACACCTTCTTGGTGACACCATTGTGGTAAAACCCTTGTTCATTCCCCCCTGCATTTGTCTGCAACTTTTTTTTGGCGGTCACTTTCTGGATTGATGTGAATAGTAGCTGAATTGTCTGGATTTTATTGTTTCTGTTTAGGAAATCCAAGTGGGAATGGGCCCTGCTGGTGAGCTTCGTTACCCGTCCTATCCCGAGCAAGACGGGACATGGAAATTTCCTGGAATTGGAGCCTTCCAATGCTTTGATAAGGTAGCCTTTAATTTCCTGTATCTTCATCATCTACAGGAGATTGCTGTTTCTCTATGTTAGTTTGCTTTATTAGTAATTTAACAGCTAAGATGTTTATTTTTTTCCAATTGATATATGGTTAGTTGTTGAGGGGTTTTGGTAGTTTCAAATCTCAAGTATATAAAAGCTCAAAATAGGCCATAATTGATAGTCATTGTTGGGTTTTGTGCTAATTATGGATCTGAACTTATCAAAATCTATGGATAATTCTTTGGTTAGTTTTAGTTTAACATTTGGTAATGGTATGTGTGCAGTACATGCTGAGTAGCCTAAAGGCTGCTGCTGAAGCTTTTGGTAAACCAGAATGGGGAAGCACAGGCCCAACAGACGCCGGAGGCTACAACAACTGGCCAGAAGACACCCGATTCTTCCGAACAGACGGCGGCGGTTGGAACAGTACTTACGGTGAATTCTTCCTCTCATGGTACTCCCAAATGCTGTTAGACCATGGTGATAGAATCCTCACAGCAGCCACCTCAACCTTCGCAAACACCGGTGTCAAGATATCGGTAAAGATCGCTGGAATCCATTGGCATTATGGCCACCACTCACACGCCCCAGAGCTCACAGCAGGCTACTACAACACAGAGCACCGCGATGGCTATCTCCCCATTGCTCAAATGCTGGCCCGCCATGGTGCCATCTTCAACTTCACCTGCATAGAAATGCGTGACCACGAACAGCCACAAGACGCCCTCTGTGCCCCTGAGAAGCTCGTCCGGCAGGTCGCTCTAGCCACCCACAAAGCTCAAGTCCCACTCGCAGGCGAGAATGCTCTGCCACGCTACGACGAGTTCGCCCATGACCAGATCCTGAAAGCTTCCTCGTTCCATGGGGAGGGAGATTCGGAGGAGACGGAGATGTGTGCCTTCACGTATCTGCGAATGAACCCTCATCTGTTCGAGGCGGATAACTGGAGGAGATTCGTGGGGTTCGTGAAGAAGATGAAGGAAGGGAAGAACCCGGATAAGTGTTGGGAGCAGGTGGAGAGGGAAGCTGAACATTTTGTTCATGTCACTCAACCTCTGGTTCAAGAGGCTGCTGCTGCTTTAAGGCAGTAGAAGAAAGGTTTGTTATTTTAGTGTTATTGTAAAAACTCTCCATAGTTGATGTTGATGAATAATGCCTCTGCGTTTTCTGTAGCTCTCTGGATTTTAGTTTGATGCAGCTATGGAAATCTAGTGATTTGTAATTCCTAAGCTAAAATTGGGACTTTTCGCTGTATGAACGTAGCTGGATTTTGCTTTAGATACCGATCAGCAAATAAAGTTGTTCATTAGTTCTTAGTAGTTGAGTGATCTCTCTCGTTGATAGATCTTCGCCTTTGTAGCTTATTGGGTACTTCCATTAACTAATGAATCCAAGTTTTATCCGAAACAAAATTCAAATAAATATATATACATAATTGCTCGATTTTGAGCAAGAACTCAATTGATTATATTATCTTCCACTAAAAAATTGGAAGTTTATATATTTTGAATTACCCTGATCCATTTAGTTTCAACCGATTACATATTCAAATCTCCTATTTTAAATGTCATTGAATTATATATTATATTAAAATTGAATGGGTCAATAGTTTTATTGGTTGTAAACCAGGTTAACATCAACATTACAAGTTCGATTGTGTAATCGGTATTTGTAGTTGTTCTCTCTACTAAAAAAATATCTTGAAGCTTATCTATAGCCCTTTTTCAAGCTTATATACATATTCTATTAAAAATTAAAAATACATTAATATTGCCTCATCTAATAATTTTGGTGGTAATATTTTCTTCTAGAAAAATCTTCCCAAAATGCCCCCATAAACTAAAATATAGAACGAGCCATACAAGTGGCAGGACAACGTGATCCGATTTATTTATTTACTATTATTGTTATTTTGAAATAAAATAAAAAGAAATAAAAAACGATCCCGAGAATGTTGGAGGGTTGGAGCAATCTTAACGAAAAAAGTGTCCAGTGGGGCAGGATAAGATCTGGACCGTTGATTTTCGCGGTTTGATCTTAGAGATCCGTTATTTTCCGGGATTGTTGGAGCAAAAGTGCATTTTTAGCCGGGAAAGTCTATAGGGGCAGCTGCAGGCTCTCCACGTGGCAGTTTTACAGCCACTTCTTTTTTTCTGTAATCTTTTTTTTTAAAGAAAAAAAAACATCTTGAAATAATTTGTTAAAAGTATTAAAAAAAATAAAAATATATATTAAAAAATAAATTGAATAAATCAACAATTTAATATTATAATATTTATAGAATTAAATATTTAAACTTAATCTCTTCCTTCATATTTGC
Source organism: Sicyos baderoa (assembly GCA_037832685.1). NCBI lineage: Eukaryota > Viridiplantae > Streptophyta > Magnoliopsida > Cucurbitales > Cucurbitaceae > Sicyos > Sicyos baderoa. The sequence continues at coordinate 14,970 of JBBMEF010053459.1, forward strand.
AAAATTATAAATATATTATAATTTTATAAATATACATTATTTGCAAAATTATAAATATATTATAATTTTTTTTATAATGTTTTTTTATATCATCAAAACTTAATCTCTTCCTTCATATTTCGTTGTTCTTATGTGTTGGAAAATTTTATTTTACTTATTGACTTAAAAATAATAAAATTATTTAGTGTTAGATTATTATTATTTATATAAATAAAAATAAAAATAATAATAATCAATAATAAATCATATTCATTTGACAAATTTATAACTATAATGACCACAAATTTTAAATATTTAATTCTATAAACATTAGGGAGTTTTCATGTATAACAAAAATGAGCTAAAAATTTGCATCTATAGTACAAACTGAAAATACTTGCCGTAGCACAAAATTGAAAGTTATCACGTGATTGAGTTCAATCATTAGTAATTGATTGATAAGTTCAATCACTTAACAACCTGATTGAATACAATCAAATATTGTTAATTGAGTTCAATCATTCTAAATTTTGCTATAAACCAATTTTTGATAAAGATGTGTTCTAATTCTAATAGATGGTCCTAAAGTTTCTATACATTATAAATTCTCTAAATATTATAGTATTAAGTTGTTGATTTATTCAATTTATTTTTAAATATTTTATTTATTTTTTTAATATTTTTAACAAATTATTTGAAATTATATAAATGAAAATTTTAAAATTTATTAGATTACCTTTTAAATAAATAAAATATATGAAATGATATATATAGAGTTGAGAGAAGAAAATAAATGAAAAAGAAGGAAAGAGAAGCACTAAAAAAAATAGAAAAAAGAAAAGAAAAGTGCACATTGAAGGGGGAGTAAGAAAAAAAAGTGTGGCTGTAAAACTGCCACGTGTAGAGTCTGCATTTGCCCCTACAGACTTTCCCTCAGGTAAGTTTTGCCCTTTTTAGCCATACTTCCAAAATTGCCCTCGTAATCTGTGAACATCATCTACAATGCCACGTCACAATGGACGGGACTTTAGATTCTGATAGCCAAATAATTAAATAAACTATTAGTAACTCAAATTCAGTGGGACCCACACTTCACATTTCTACATTATAATATGTCATTATTTAGTATCTATAGAACTTTTTTATATATATATATATATATATATATTTAAAACTTGTATTTTAAAAACACTCTAGATTAGCCAAACGAACGAGCAGTACTTCAATCAATATAGAAATATACGGTTACATTTAAGTGAAAATTAATTAACACAACACCAAACTAGATAATTAATCGTGTCAGTAAATGAGTGAAAAATTGTTTGTTTTAATTCAATACACTATTATAGTTATAAAATTTAATTATAAAAATTAATATTTGTCTATGGTTTATTTGAGAGTACTACCTTGAGGAAGGATATATATTTCAAATTAACTCAAACTAGTCTAAAATACTTTATTTCATGACTATATATATATATATATATATATATATATATATATATATAAATCAATGTATTTTATGCAAGGTACATTTCATTAAAATAGAATAGAGAGAGAGAAAAAAAAGGCATATTTTAGTTATGAATGATTCAATATCTTCCATTACAATTTTAAAATGATAAATTAAATAGTTCTTTGAACTAGTCCACAACCCATTTCAATGGTTAAAGTGTAGCCAATAATAAAAACTGATTAATACCAAAACAATACTATGAAATGTTTTTAATATGTTTCTTTGGAGAGAAAAATAGCAAAAATTCAGCAAGAAAAAAAGGGCACGCCTAATGAATATATACTTAACATAAGGAATATATATCCATGGATATCCTCACATTTAATATAACGAATATCCATCATTATATATGTTTTATTGTTTTGAATATTTAACACCAAATAATATAGTTAATTGTACCATCAATCCATTCCGTTCATCAATTAAATATTTATGAACCAATTAAAACGTAGACTTATTAGTTTTGTTTAAAAAAAACGACCAATGAGTTGGTGATGCGATTGTTTATCTAATTTGATGTTAACTAATTTCCACCCATCTTCATTAGTTTGATTATAAAATCGATAATTATAATATTCTCCCCAAATTTGTACTAAAAAAACATAGACTTCTTTAGGAGCTATAATTTATCAAAGCATTATGCTTGAGTAAAATCTTCGTTTAATGTTTAGAATAAATATCTAAACATGATATTCAAAAGTGGAAGTTTGAGCATGTAACCATTTTAATTATATATGTATTTTTTTTTTGAAAATACCATTTTAATTAGGGGAATTTGCATGTATATTACAATAAGGCAAAAAAATTACATAAATAGCAAAAAAAAAAAAATGAAAATATTTGTAAATATAGTAAAATCAGATTTTATAGTCCATCAATAGTGTCTGATAGACTCATAAATAGTGTCGGATAGACTGCATCAATAGTGTGTCTGATAGATTCCATCAATAGTGTTTGGTGGACTCCATCAATAATGTCCGATAGAGTCTAGTCTATCAGTAGTATCTGGAAAAAAAAGTTGCTATATTTACAATATTTTTAAAATGTTGGTATAATTTTAATGTAGGGTACGGAATTTACAAGTGCAAATTCCCCTTTAATTATATATAGTATATTATGAGAGCTGAATTTTGCTATCATAAATATTGAAATTCGTAATTTTGTGTCCTCTTAACCTTCTCATTTTTAACTTATATTATGCTCTGTTTTTTTCATTTTTTGAAAATTATATTATGCTCTGTTTTTTTATTTTTTGAAAATTATATTAAGCTCTGTTTGACAACAAGAAAAATATAGTTAGGAATAAATATTGTTGGGGTCGTTACATTTCGGTTTAGATGTATGCAGAGCTTTATTCTTTATTCCACCAAATCCTGAAAAACGCCACTCGCCGGAAACAATCTCGCCCCATTTCTCTTCCAATCCCACAACCGCTCGCCGGAGAAACGCCATTATCGCTGCCGCCGTCGTCGTACCCCTTCATCGCCATCGCCGCTGCATCAATGTCGCCACATTAAACTTCAATCGGAATTTCTCAGCTCAACGAAGCCCTTCTCTCCAATCCCCCTTCCTAACCCCTTATTTATGCGTTTTCATGGTTTCTCGAACGAGCCACGACGATGGCAGCCCAACCAGAGCTCATCCCCTCTCATCGGCTTCCGTTCTGAGCCTCTTGCGACGGGGACGAATCCCTAGAATCGTTAATTCGTGTGATGGTATTCGCCATTGATTTCACGTCGTTGAGGCGCTTCGAATCCGCTACCTCGACCCCTTGGATCTGTGGCTGATCGAGTTTGCCCCATAATGGTATCCGTTTTCGATTCATTTTCTGCCAGTTAAATTTTGTGACTTAATTTGAACTCAATTTATTGATTTTTGTGCATTAGTTTAGCTGACTTGAACCATTATTGAGTGACCTAGTGGCCATGAGGGGCGTTAAGTAACTAAGAGGCTATGGAGCACGGACACGGGACACAAATATATAACACGACCATAAGCCATTTTCTAAAAAATTAGGACATGGATACGTTGATGATAGGATAATTTGTTTTCTTCGTCCTCTTCAATAAATATGTAAATTTAGCATAAAATACTAATACTAAACGTACTATACTAAAAAGCATATAATGTCCCTTTAATTACAATGGACGTCGATTAGGCATGCCGCATGGGAGGTGGCGACAAACGAGTATTTTAGAAGACGAAAAAGTATTTTTTTCATGAGAGAGAGGGAAAAGTAGTTGATTTTTTTAGGATAGATGAGAGATGACTTTTTTTTGTTTGTTTTTCTTTCACCTTTTTCCTTTATAGTTAACTATAACATTAATTATTTTGGGTTTCAGCTTTTAACACTTTGGTTCAAAGACCACACATGTTTAGCGTGTCTGATTATTAAATAAATAATAAAAAATAAGGACACGTGTCCGAAAAGTGTCCAAAAGAATGCGTGTCCGTTATGACTTTTTTTTTCTCTCTCCCTATTTTGAATGTCCATGCTTCATAGCTAAGAGGTCACCTATCTAATAATTAATTTCATACGAGTTTTCTTATCCAATGTTTTCGAGTATGTCGAGGTATGGGCAAGCTGGCCGGAATGTCAAATGTCACGAATATAAAAAAAGAAAAAACAAGTTTAGCTAACTGGGGCAAGTCCAAGCTTGAATGGAATTTTTGACATTTGGTTATTGTCTTCAACACCATATTTTGATTTGTATGCATTCGTTTTTAGATGCTATGTCAGTTCAGAAACCATTAACGTAAGTGTCAAGAATTACATTTGAACTTTTTATATGTTACATTTTCTCGAGTACATGTTTGCATTAAGGTTAGGGTCGGTAAACTTTTTTACTTCTCGCTCATGTCCAATGGATTTTATCTTTTATGTTGATGAAGAGGTTGGCTTTATTCTTTCTGTTGTTGTTGTTGTATAATTTTGCATGTTTAGCATTCAATGTCATGTTATATGCTCGTATTGGCACGTAAATGGAGGACCGTGCTGTATATTTGGTTCATTAAACATCTTACTCGTCTTACAGGCTGGTCAAGTACACCTAACTGTTGGATCTCTTGTTTGGATTGAGGATCCTGAGGTAGCCTGGTTGGATGGGGAAGTTGTCGAAGTTAAAGATCAATCTATCAGAGTACTTTGTTCAACAGGGAATACTGTAAGTGATATTTCGCAGGATGCTACACTTGATTTGCTATGTTAAACATGTGCTTTGTGCATTTAATGATCAATGCAACAAGTTTTTTGAGAACTATTTGAAGTTGCTTTGTTCAGAAAGGAGTAGTCCACATACCTTATAAACACTTAGAGATATCCTCACCTTATCAATGTGAGATTCTCAAATGCCCCCTCAAGATAGTACCTTTTTGGCTACCAATCTTGAATCGGATCTCAATTTCTTTTTATTAGACCATATACCTGTTTGGCTGTTTGGCTTAATGGACTTTGATATCATGTGAAATAGTGTGTACATCCATCTCAAAACCAATTGGTAATGAGGGGAATAGTCCACCTACCTTATAAACACTTAGAGATCCTCACCTTATCAACATGGAATTCTCAACAATTTCTACACTAGTAATTGGAAAAAGTTATTTTCATTTTCCTTCTGTTGTTTCATTTGTTCAAAAACCATTATGATTAATGTAGTGAACATGGGGTTGTTGGTTTTTTTTTTTTTTTTTTTAATTTTTTTTTTTTTTTAATTTTTTTTTAACACAACTAGGACAGCAATCATATCATTCTTTGTTTGATGGAAATAAGTTGAAATAGTGTCTTAACTTGTGATTTGTTATGCTTGTTTGCTTATCAAAATCAAACGGGTCCATTTCTAACTGTTTTGTTACTTTCTTTAAAAGGTTGAGATCAAAACATCAAGTGTCTATCCGAAGGATCCTGACTTTCCATCATGCGGCGTGGATGATATGACAAAATTAGCTTATTTACATGAGCCAGGACTTCTAGAAAACTTAAAATTTCGTTATGCTGTTAATGAAATTTATGTAAGTCACTACAGCTTCCTCCCTATCTTAACACATTCATTCCTTTGGGGCGGGGGCTTTTGATCTGTTGCTTTGTGGTGTCTCTGTTCTCGATACTCGAACAGTCCCTTCGTGCAAAGGGTTGAGAAGTGCTGTTGTTGGTTCTAAATGCCTTGTAGCTGTTATAATACATCCTTACGTTTAAGTATTAGCCTGGTCAGTTAAAAAGTTTCTTTACAATTCTACAGACCTACACTGGAAGTATACTAATAGCTGTAAATCCTTTTCGAAGAATTCCTGAATTATATGCTGATGAGACGATGCAACAATATAAAGGTTCAGATTTTGGTGAGATCAGCCCACATCCCTATGCCATTGCAAATTCTGCATATAGGTACTCCCACATTTCATACATATGCATTTTTAAATGTTTAAATGTTTTTTGCTTTCATGAAAACTAAAAACATGACCCAAAAATGCAGACAGATGATTAATGAGGGTATCAGCCAGTCGATTTTAGTTAGCGGGGAAAGTGGAGCTGGGAAAACGGAGAGTACAAAGATGCTTATGCGCTATCTTGCCTATGTTGGAGGGAGAGCTGGAGGGAAGGCTGCAACTGGTGAACGTTCTGTAGAGCAGCAAGTGCTAGAGGTATGGACTTGTTACTGGTTTGTTAATTATCATAAATCCTGAAGGCTCAAGCCATTTGATAGAACTAGTTTATCATTCTATTATTTATTATGCCTTTAACATTTAGGCTCATACCCTCCTTTGATTAATAGTATATATTGTGTAAATCATAATTTACTTTTTTTTTGTCACTTTCATTAATAGTATGAAATTACAAGGATGGATAAGGCGTGTTTTGGGTATAGTGGAGCGAAGTTTCGATTTCTCGGTTTAAAAAAGAGAGGTTAAATTCATAACAAAAAAAAAAATTACAGTAGAGATCTCCAGCTAGTTAGTAGAGTATTGTAACTATAAGTCAGTTGCAAATTTATCTTTATTTATATCACATTTTATTTGTGCAGTCCAACCCTGTTCTAGAAGCATTTGGCAACGCAAAGACTCTTAGAAACAACAATTCAAGGTGGGCAACTTATTTCTGATATTCTTTCTTTTCATTTTCTGACTACAAAGAATTTTGTTATATGTTCTTTCTAATGGAATAAGTTTCCTAAGTTGATCACTGTGTACCTGCAGTCGGTTTGGTAAATTTGTGGAGATCCAATTTGATGGGACGATGAGAATTTCTGGAGCTGCAATTAGAACTTATTTATTAGAACGTTCCCGTGTTTGCCAAGGGTCTGACCCTGAAAGGAATTATCATTGCTTTTATATGCTTTGTGCTGCACCAACAGAGGTAAATTTCCCCATGCCTTGTGTTACTCAGGCTCGTCCTTTTATGGATCTCCCCTTGATTCTTATTTTTTCATTTTCTTATGAAAGTTGGTACTTCTATAATAAAAAAATTCGAACATATATTTCCCCCTCTTTTTGTGTAAATCTTCAATTGCTTTCTTTATTGTGTTCCCTTTTACCACTTCTACATTTAAATTTCTCTGTACTTGTATACCAATCCAAGGCATGTCATGCATAGGCAATTGATATGGCATATGATTTGTGATGAAAATCGAGTTACTAAAAGAAAAAAAAGGAAAAAACACAAGTGGTCATTTTTAGTAATTTCCCCTTGCTTTAGGGTCATCTACCAAGCAACTTCCTTACAACTTGAATAATAAAGCAATCTGACAATTCGTACTTTTGATTTTGAAAAAGGAAGATTTATTGCATTATCTGAATCATTAACATAATAAAAAAAAACCTTGTTTGTAGTTTTAGTTGCATTCCAGGATATTTCAAAGTTCCCTTTAGTTCTTTTTATTCACACTTGTTCTATTCCACTAAAATTTGGTAAGTAACTGATGGGTAGTGGTTGAGTTGAAATTACGCTTGACGTTTATTTCCTTTGCCAATGGTTTATTTTATTGTATTGTTTGTTTAAAGTAAACTCACCTTCAAATGTAGTGAGTTTTTCTTTCACCTCCTTGAAAATGATTGTTCATTGTTTATTGTTTTTGAAACTAGGAAATTGAAAAGTATAAACTAGGGAATCCAAGATCATTTCATTATCTTAATCAATCTAATTGCTACGAACTTGATGGAGTGGATGATTGCGAGGAATATCTTGCAACTAGGAAAGCTATGGATGTTGTTGGAATAAGTACAACTCATCAGGTATTCTTTTCTCTTGAACCTTTGACTTGCGAGTGAATTTAACGTATCAAGCAATTAATATGAGGTTTGTATTTTTAGGATGCTATATTTCGAGTAGTAGCTGCAATACTTCATTTGGGCAATGTTGAATTTGCAAAGGGGAAGGATGTGGATTCCTCTGAACCTAAAGATGACAAATCTCGGTTCCATCTGAAAATGGCAGCAGAATTATTCATGTAATAAGCTTGCTTCTATTTTCAGTGAAGTGCGTTTGAGATAGTTGAAGGCTTGTAATTGGTATTTTTCTTTGGAACAGGTGTGATGAGAAGGCTCTTGAAGATTCAATGTGCACTCGTGTGATAGTTACTCGTGATGAGACCATAACTAAATGTCTTGATCCACACGCTGCAACTCTTAATAGGGATGCTTTAGCAAAAATAGTTTATTCAAGATTATTTGATTGGTAGGTTTTGTGTTTGATTCTTAAAGAAATTTTTGATTTAAACTCGTCATTGTTGTTTCTATCATGTATCCTTTTTAAGAATTTCCTTCATGGATCCAGGATTGTTGATACACTTAATAACTCAATTGGCCAAGATCCTAATTCAAAGAACTTAATCGGCGTTCTGGATATTTATGGTTTCGAGAGTTTCAAGACAAACAGGTGCTTAACTGGTACGCTTTTGCTTTCATCATTAGTGGAGGATGAAATCCCATCAAGCAATTTCATGCATCTTTTGTTGGCAACATATCACATACATGTGACGTTTTCATTTTACCTTCATAAGTGGACCATATTTTCTCTCTCTTCTATCAATAATTTGATTGATAGGTATTGTATTAACATTCTGTTCCATTGAGAGAGGAAAAGTTGAGGGGAAACTGAAAGAAAAGTTTTCCAGCCACGCAAGGCTGAAGGAGGTTAAACCCTCCCGCCCCAAAAGAAAATGTAATTAACATTGTTAAGAAGGAGAACTTTACAGATATCTGATGTCCTATGAAACCTCCTTCCAATATATATCATTGTTTTTTGAGTATGTATAAGGGTTGGGGAATTCAAAAATGCAATCTCTTGGTCGAGAATATATGCCAATACCGCTAAACTCAACTCACTTTGACCCAACTATATATCTTTGTCATCAAAAGATCTATGTTTCTCTCTCCAACCAATTTTTCCAAATGAAAATATTGATGACAAGATGTCGTCTAATATTGGCTCTGGTTTATAAAGGTGTAGCTCCAAAGAACAATGAGCTTTATCAGTGCGATGCATCTATCAGTATAGGCCAGTGAAGAGTCTAAGTGCCGTAGACCACCAATTGGTGGAAAGATGCAAAAATGAAAAAAAAAAAAAACTTTCTTTTGCACCTAACTAGCAGTGTTACTCCCCCAGAACTTATTTTATAGGTTTTTGTGCATCCAAATATCATTAGAATACAGAAATAACAAACTGATCGTTTAGGGGACTAGAAAGTGATCTGCATTTATATCCTAACATAAATTCCTGGGAGTGTACTGGAAGAACAATACTTGCTTGGTGAATGTTTGATCTAGAATGCATTTGGTGCTAGTTGTTTTGATTTTCATTTAATATTGTGATACTCCAACTTTGTTTTATTTCTAGGCTTTGTTTTTGAGTATGTATTGGTCTATGCAGCTTTGAGCAATTCTGTATTAACCTGACAAATGAGAAATTGCAGCAACATTTCAACCAGGTGGAGCATGAATTGGGTTACCTTTTTCCTTTAATTTCCTGGATCTTGAAATTTAACGTGAAGATGTTGTTTACAGCACGTGTTCAAGATGGAGCAAGAAGAATATACAAAAGAAGAAATCAACTGGAGTTATATTGAATTTATTGATAACCAGGATGTTCTTGATCTTATTGAGAAGGTGTAGAAGAGTTTCTCTTTTTTTTTCGTGACTGAATTTTTTTCTGCAGATTTTACAAAAGGTTTATGATGTATTCCTAAGGTCTTATTCTCCTTTTATGGAAAATATTCCCATTATTTAGGAAAAGGCATGATTGCCCTCTCCTCTGAGTTTCTTATGGTTGTTTAATACAAATTTTTTTTACAGCGTTACAATACAAAATTTCCATTTCCTGAAAAGGTTATTAGTTTGTAAGAATTTTCAATATTCTTTTTGGTGTTCTGCTTATTTGTTTTGCACTCATTACTCATTAGCTCTAATTAGGCATGTCTTCTTAAATTTCTTATTGGTGCGAATTGGTCCTTTTTTATCTAACATTTTTTGTATCGTTGAAAAGAAATCTCATTTTAAAAACGATCCTTGTTTAAGAAATTAAGTATATTATTCGTCTTAGCTTAAAAGTTTAAACTCTATTTATATAATTGTTCGACAGTTGTTTTGTGCGTTACTTGTTCTTTAGTTGCTACAATTAATCATTTTTTGATTGCTATTGTTGAACATTGAGTTTTTTCTTTAATATTGAGTTTGTTACTTTCAGAAACCTGGTGGTGTCATTGCTCTTCTCGATGAAGCTTGGTATGTATTTACAAGACGTAGTCATTATCTGTTTTTCAAATATTCTGAGATACTCTATCTATAGACAATTTGTGCATGGAATGGGGGCTGATAGTATCCTTTGTTTCATTTCGTAGCATGTTTCCGAGATCCACGCATGAGACTTTTGCGCAGAAACTATATCAAACTTTTAAGGACCATAAACGCTTTAGTAAGCCTAAATTGTCACGAACTGACTTCACAATATGTCATTATGCTGGTGATGTAAGTACTCTTATCATTGATGTTTAATTCGCTAGTTAAGTTGGTCAATTTTTTTTTAACTTTGATGGTAAATTTTATTCTAGGTTACATACCAAACTGAACTCTTCTTAGACAAAAACAAAGATTATGTTGTTCCAGAGCATCAAGCACTGTTGTGTGCTTCTAAGTGCTCCTTTGTTTCCGGGCTCTTCCCCCCTTTACGTGAAGAAACCTCCAAATCATCCAAGTTCTCATCAATTGGGACTAGCTTTAAGGTGTGTTTCTGTTTTAACATTATATTTTATATGATGAAGTTCGTTTTATAGTTTTCTATTCTGATTTAATTTTCATTTTTCACCTTTCCAGCAACAACTTCAAACTTTGCTCGAGACACTAAATGCTACTGAGCCACACTACATACGCTGTGTAAAGCCAAACAATCTTCTTAAACCGTCCATCTTTGAGAATAATAATGTTTTACAGCAGCTACGATGCGGGGTAAGCTCATATTACCAATCTTTATTGTTTAATCATACCTCTCTCATACACACATGGACTAAAAAGATATTTGCTTTAGGGAGTCATGGAAGCAATCAGGATCAGTTGTGCAGGATATCCCACTAGGAAGACGTTTGCTGAATTTATTAGTCGTTTTTCAACCTTAGCACCAGATGTCGTGAAGGGGAGGTAGTTCGTTCATTAATGAAGGCATTAGTGATTCGTCATTGTATAGTATTTATTGAGATTTTGATGTTAGATTCTCGGTCTTTTAGAAGTTCTGATTAAGTTTCTTTTTCATTGGACTTGTTAATAGCTCCAATGAAGCTACTAAGTGTGAAAGGCTTTTGAAGAAAGTTAACCTTAATGGGTTCCAGGTATGGTAATGCAAATTTGATAATATATTTTCAGTAAACTTCTCTTCCTGTTACACGTGTAAATGATCAAATGAACTTCTTCAGTTTCAGTATCTATGCACTTGGTTGAAGTTAATGAGTTTCCATTTATTTATTATTATTTTCCCTTAGAACTCTTGTCTTTTTAAATTTTTTAGTAGACTTAGAGCTAATATTGCTTTAATAGTGTATGCATTTTCTGTTTGACTGAGGGTTATAAGAGAGTAATATTTCTTGTTGAAGATGTAAGAAAGATTTTCTGATTACTTCTCTGTGGCAGATTGGTAAAACCAAAGTGTTTCTCAGGGCTGGTCAAATGGCAGAATTAGATACTTGCCGAACTGAGGTCTTGGGAGCATCTGCTAGTGTTATCCAAAGGAAAGTTCGTTCATTTTTGGCACGCAAAAAGTTTATTTTGTTGCGGTCGGCTGCTATACAAGTTCAAGCCCTTTGTAGAGGTATTGTGTTGGGTCAATTAACCAGTACGTAGTGTGTACATTAGTAGTAGCTAATCAGCAACCCATTGCTACAGTAAGCTCAGAGATTATGTGGGTAAAAGTTAAGATGATAAAGATAAGTCAATAAAAAATGGAAAGTTATGGTAACTAAGGCCCCGTTTGATAACCATTTGGTTTTCTATTTTTGATTTTTGAAATTTAAGCTTATTCTCACTCAAATTTTTTACATTGTGTTCCACCCTTCCTACAATATATCCATCTTTCCTTAAGAAAGTAGGTGAATACTAACCAACTTTTAAAAACAAAAACAAACTTTTGGAAGCTATTTTTTTTTGTTTCCAAATTTTGGTTTGATTTCTACAAATATAGGTAAGATGTAGATATCCATGTAGAAGAGAACATATGGTATGGTAGTTGTTGTAGCCTTAAATTTTAAAAACCAAAAATTAAAAACAAAATGGTTATGAAACGGGGCCTAAGTTGTGTAATCTCTTTTCATACCGTTTTTTCCTTCTTTTAAAAAAATTGTTGGTTGATATAATTAAATTTACCCCAACCCATCAGCTTAAGCTTTTGGGTTGATTGGTGGGTTAACATAACTCAACAAAATATTTATTTAAACTTTCCTCCACTAACAGGGGAAATTGCACGCCATAAGTATGTAATCATCAGAAGGGAAGCAGCTTCTCTGAAAATTCAGAAGTATTGGCGCATGTATTTTGCTCGAAGTTGCTATAAGAGATTGCGCTCTTCAGCTGTAGCTATTCAAGCTGGTATCCACGGTATGCTTGCTCGTAAAGAGCTTAAGTTCAGGAGGCGTTCAAAAGCTGCAATTATCATTCAGGTAAAGATAAATCACTGAGTCATTTATATCTAATCCGTTTACTCTCAATGGGGATCTTTCTTCTGTTTGCAGTTTTGCACAAGTATGGACGACCAACTGTTATTTATTTAGTGCCTCACATTGGTTAAGGAGTTTGGTATTCTGTACTTGTAAGCATTTTGGTATAAAACAAGTTAACTTAACCTCAACTAGCGTCACCCATTCCGAGAGAATTTCCTAACAATTTTAAACCTTGGGATATTAAACATCTAGTGAATGTGGAAAGATTAGCACGCCCCTACCTCCAAGAAATTGTACCACAGCTCCATTTACTTATTCTCATCTCTATCCGGAGACTAGATGTAAGCTTATGTAGGAGGTCCAGAGTTTGAGTTCTTGCCCTCCAATTAATATTGAATTCCACTTGATGGACATTCTCAAATTTTCAAGCCCACAAGTGAGGGGGAGTGTTAGTTGATATAATTAAATTTACCCCAACCCACAAGCTTAAGCTTTTGGGTTGAATGGTGATTTTAACACGTTTCAACACTATTACATTTCTATTTCCTCAAAGGACCATCTCAGTTAATCCTTGCACATGAAAGTAGTTTAATTTCACCGTTCCATCTACAATTTCTTCGTAACTTTTAGCAGTAAGGATAAAGGTTTTGGAAATGGTTTGCTGATTTAATAGCTTGATCCTTGGGAAGGCTAGATCTTCCCTTATATGTTATACAAATATTCCTACCACTAGCAGTTCTCAACACATGACTTGTGTTTCAGTAAAAAACAAAATGTCTTATGTAAGGTATGCATAAACCTAAAACATAGTGTGGGAAGGCTGCAATACATAATCACAAAATCCATAGAACAATTTGTCTTTCTTCAAATTCTTTTTCCCTGGATGCCATGATTTTTTTTTTAATTTGCACACTTCCAAAGAAGCTTAACTTTTCCTTTCAACTGCCAATAGGAGAACACTTCATATTGCCAATCTTCAATGTTAAGGGAAGGCATAAGAAAATATTGAATGCACTAAATAAATACTTCCAACCTTTCTTAGAAAACTGAATAATTTTGCTTATTCAAGTAAGTTAAAGGTGGATAAAACCTATAGAAGTAGAAAAGTTGGAGTTTGTTTCCTATTTGTTGAAGTTTTATTTTTTAATCATTCTCTTGGATTTCCATAATTTCGGTATATTTCAGAGTCATTGTCGGAAATACTTGGCCCGTATGCGTTATTTGAGAATCAGAAAAGCTGCACTTACCACTCAATGTGCTTGGAGAGGAAGAGTTGCACGCAAAGAACTTCGAAAGCTTAAGATGGTACCTTTTATCTCTATCTTCATTAAGAAGTAATTTTTTTATAAAAAAATTATGTAAAAGCTCTTTATTTAATTGAAAAATAATAGGAACCGATATTGATAGTATAAAATTGGAAGTTTTCGAGAACTTCTCAATCTCTATACAAGGCTTTATCTTATTCTTCATTTTCTTAATGAATGAGGTGTTTCTTTGACAAAAAAAAAAAAAAAAATAGACCCAAGCTACTGCTAATATAGGCTCATAACATAACAAAATTCTAACCAACTATATCTGCTTACTGAATGGGCATCCTTTCAAGAACACAAAGGAAACAACATGGAACAATCTGGTATATGCTTTCTTTTGGAAATGGTGGATGGAAAGAAATAATAGAATTTTCAATGACACATTTATCTCTGAAAAATCTTATAGAGTTTGCTTTTCATATGGGTTTGTATTGATGTCATCGTACTCACCCTTTATGTGTTTATGATCTCTCTACTTTGTTCAATCATCCGCAAAATATGTCGTAATCTTCTTGATATTATTTTGTACTTTTTCATATATCAATGAAAATGATCTATTTCTCATAAAAAAACCCAACTAACTGAGTAATCAATTTATTTAAGAGGAGTCTATCATTATTCGATCCCCAAGAAAATCACCTTATCCTCAATATGTTTTTTTTACCCGAAACATAACTTTTTCATTGAAGAAATGAAACTAGACTAGAGCTAAAAGTACAAAACTCCAAGAAGGAGATAAATAAGGGAACAATAAAAATAAAAAAATGAACAAAATCAGAAGTCAACAACAATTAATCAAGAAAAAATAAAAGCATGCTAGTTTGTATGTTACCAAATCAGAACAACAATCAAAAGGAACCGTAAAGAAACGTGGTTCACTAATGATTTGTTAGCTACGTCCACGGGCAGAGAAGAGAATTGTTTATTAAGGGGAATACGGGTTAAGGTTTAGACTTGGCAATGGGTTTCTGGAGAACGATTGAGTATTTTGGGGTGGTTCAAGAAAATCAGGGTTAAACCCTTGAAGTATTGTATATGTATGTTAGGCTTGAACGATCGAGCTATATTATGACTGTTAGTTGTGATTATTCTGAAAAGTTTACATTGCAAGGCTAGTAAATCAGTTAACTTAGATCATTACTTAACAATCATTCTTAGCGACATTAAATTTACTTCGGTTCGTGTGAAGAAAATATCATGTTTATGAAATTGATGTCTATTGCTTCGTATTACATTATTGGTTAAGTTATCACTAGATTCAAAATTTTAAATTGTATAGTTAAGGTACCAACATTTATACAAGTATATTATTTAATGATTTTCAATGAAAATGAATCTTTATACAGGCTGCTAAGGAAGCTGGCGCTCTTCGAGCTGCCCTGGAGAAGCAAGTGGAAGAGCTGATGTCTAAATTAGAGCTAGAGATACAAATGAGGGTACATGTCTTCTTCATGTATATCTATAATGAATATCTCACTAATTCCCCCATGCTTTTACTTAGGATATATATATTGATATTATATGGGACAATATTTTTGTGAAAATTTCCTATTCTTATTTTGATGGTGGTAGTAAGCATTTTACTAATGCAGACTGATATACAGGAAGCCAAGACTCAAGAAAACACAAAACTGAAGTCTGATTTGGAAGAATTGCAAACTCAATTTCAGGAAACAAAAGTATTGCTTATTGAAGAACGTGAAACTGCAAAGAAAATACAAGTAAATATAAGCTTTGATGTTATATGAGATAATATTTTTGTGAAATTTTCTATTGTTATTTT
>JBBMEF010053459.1:30786-61789 GCA_037832685.1 Sicyos baderoa
AGAATGAGATAGAGGAAACCAAGACTCAAGAAAACACAAAATTGAAGTCTGATTTGGAAGAATTGCAAACTCAATTTCAGGAAACAAAAGTATTGCTTATTGAAGAACGTGAAACGGCAAAGAAAATACAAGTAAATATAAGCTTTGATGTTATATGAGATAATATTTTTGTGAAATTTTCTATTGTTATTTTGATGCTTGTAGTAAGCGTTTTACTAATGCAGAATGAGATAGAGGAAACCAAGACTCAAGAAAACACAAAATTGAAGTCTGATTTGGAAGAATTGCAAACTCAATTTGAGGAAACAAAAGCACTGCTTATCGAAGAACGTGAAGCTGCAAAGAAAATACAAGTAAATACAAGCTTTGATACTATATGAGATAATATTTATGTGAAATTTCTCATTGATATTTACTAATGCAGGCTGACATGGAGGAAACCAAGACTCAAGAAAATGCAAAATTGAAGTCTGATTTGGAAAATTTGGGAACTCAATTTGAGGAAACAAAAGCACTGCTTAATGAGGAACGTGAAGCTACAAAGAAAGCAGTTGTGCAAGTTCCAGTCATAGAGGAGGTTCCCGTTGTTGATCATGAGCTGATCAATAAGCTAACTATTGAAAATGAAGAATTGCGAACTCAATTGCAGGAAACAAAAGCACTGCTTATTGAGGAACGTGAAGCTACAACGAACGTAGTTGAACAAGTCCCAGTCATACAAGAAGTTCCTGTTGGTGATAATGAGCTGATCAATAAGCTAACTATTGAAAATGAAAAATTGCGAATTCAACTACAGGAAACAAAGACACTACTTATCGAGGAACGTGAAGCTACAAAGAAAGTAGTTGAGCAAGTCTCAATCATACAGGAGGCTCCCGGTGTTGACCATGAGCTAATCAATAAGCTTACTATTGAAAATGAAAAACTTAAGACCAGATTTTCAAATACAGAAGGTGAAGTTGCAAAGAAAATTGTTGAGCAAGTCTCAGTCATACAAGAGGTTCCCGTTGTTAAGGAATGTGAAGACGCAAAGAAAGTAGTTGAGCAAGCCTCAGTCATAAAGGAGGTTCCCCTTGTTGATCATGAACTTATCAATAAGCTAACTGCTGAAAATGAAGAACTCAAGGCATTGCTTTCAAATCATACAAGAGGTGAAGCTGCAAAGAAAGAAGTTGAGCAAATTCCAGTCAAACAGGAGGCTCCCGTTGTAGAGGAATCTGAGGCTGAAAAGAAAGAAGTTGAGCAAATTCCAGTCTTACAGGAGGCTCCCGTTGTGGAGGAATCTGAGGCTGCAAAGAAAGTAGTTGAACAAGTCCCAGTCATACAAGAGGTTCATGTTGTTGATCATGATCTGATTAAGAAGTTAACAGCAGAAAAGGAAGAACTTAAGGTCTGGTTTTCAAATCATACATTAATCTGGATGTTGATTTTCTTTTATATCCTAAATATGATTCTATGAATTTGTGGGTTCTTACATTTGTGGCAACTGTATTATTTCGTTACGAGCAAGTGCAGGCTCTTGTAAGTTCTTTGGAAAATAAATTTGAAGAAAGTAACAGACTTAGTGAAGAGCGGCTGAAACAGGCTACGGAGGCAGAGTCAAAGATAATAGAATTAAAGACCAACATGCAAAGGTCTTTTTTAGTTATTTTACTCTTTTAAAATTTATTTTTTATCATTAATGCAATGGATATTAACTGGGTGTGATTTTTTTTACTAAAGATTTTAGAAGGGTAATTGAATTATTCTGTTTGTCTCAGGCTTGAGGAAAAATTATCTGACTTGGAAACTGAGGAACAAATTATGAGGCAACAAGCACTTCTAAGGCCTCCCTCCAGAAAAATGTCTGGACATATAACAATGCAGGTAGGCGTGCTCTAGGATTTTTATGTTGTTAGGTCTCCGAGGTATTTATTGATCCATTTTCTTTCTGTATCTGCAGCCTGTGGAAAATGGCAGCCCTGTAAGTTTATAAAATATTGCCCGACTAGTATGCATTCTTACCTTGGGCTGGATGTTCATTGATGATAAAGGACCAAGTACATTGTGCAGGAATTAAGCAATGCGCCATCAAAAAAGTATGGTACTGATGCTGATGCAAAATTGAGGAGATCCCAAATTGAAAGGCAAAACGTATGTGTTTGTGAGACAGACATTTTCCCCCATTTTCCTTTTATGAGTTATGGTCTTGCTTACATTTAGTTTCATTATATTTGATCATTGAATACTCCGTGCAGGAAGGCATGGATGCTCTATCGAAATACCTGACAGAAAATCTTGGGTATAGTGATGGAAAACCTGTGGCTGCTTTTGTAATTTATAAATCTTTCCTCCATTGGAAATCATTTGAAGCAGAAAAAACAAGTGTTTTTGATCGGCTTATTCAGATTATTGGTTATGCAATTGAGGTAAACCCTCTCTCTTAGATTCTCTTGGTCAAGAAACTATCATGTCCGTGTGTTTGAAGAAGTGATCTATATCAAAGATCTAACTATGAGAATAGTTGAGGCGCGCATAAGCTGACCCAAACACTCACAAATAAATAAATAAATAAAGTTATATATAAAGACGGATTTTTTAAATTTCTGGAGAGGAGTAAGGAAAAATGGCTAAATGATAAACATTATCTAGCAGTAAATTCTTACTCGAAATGAAGAGGCCTTGATCAATATCTTATTTTTTTCAAGACAAATCATATCTATTTAAATACAGTATTCATTTTTAAATATTGTTCTTCTCTTTTGATTTTTCTGTTTTACTTTCTCTTTTCTCTTCCGTGTAATTAAATATAGCATGATTTGATTCACTTGCAGAATCAGGATGATAATGAACTTATGACTTATTGGTTATCCAACACAACTACATTGTTGTTCCTTCTTCAAAAGAGTTTAAAAGCCACACCACGAAAGCCTCCCACCCCGACATCATTGTTTGAGCGCCTGGTAACAAATATGCACCTTTTGTTTTTGTTTTTTTTTTTAATAACCAGAGGTGATCTTTTTTCTTTCTTTTTTTCATGAGAAGAAAGATTTATGTTATTTTCGGGTACTAAGAAAATAGATTGAAAGGTGACAGTGTTGATTTTCTCAGGGGTTTCGTTCATCTTCTGCAAACCTTTCAGTTGGCACCCTGGATGTAGTGCGGCAAGTTGAGGCCAAATATCCTGCTCTACTTTTCAAGCAACAGCTAACAGCATATGTAGAAAAGATATACGGAATAGTTCGAGACAACCTAAAGAAGGATCTATCACCGTTGCTTTCAACTTGTATCCAGGTAGGAACAACCTAAGTTTCCTGCAGCCTCTCATATATATGGCCAATGATTTCAAACTTTCTGTTCAATATTACTTCTGTTTTAATATAAAGTGATAGATATCTTACTAGATTCTAGTGTTTAGATATATCCTTCTTGGTTAGAAGTTTTCATGAACTATATCCTTATTTGGTTAATTTTAGTAACTTTGATCCAAGACTAGCAGTTTTGATACATGTTTGATGGCGTGCAGGCTCCCAGATCTCCAAAAGGAAACAGTTCGGAATCATCTGACCAGGAAAACAGTAGTAGCCCTCCCAGTAGTTTATGGAGAAGCATCGTCGAGAATCTTGATAATCATCTTCTTGGATTGCAGGAGAACTGTGTATGTGATAACTTCTGTTGGTACTCAAGTGAATACTATATCATTGCACTGTGAAACTTATGCTTAGCACCTGACAGGTTCCTACCGTTTTGGTCCAGAGGATATTCACTCAGGTTTTTTCATACATCAACCTTCAGCTTTTCAATAGGTACCTCTGCTTTATGTAAATCAAGAGATCAATTTTAGAATCTTTTGTCATGCACTTGAAAAAGTACTTGCGTTGTTGTTTGTGCCGGTGCAGTCTTCTACTTCATCGAGAGTTCTGCACGTTTAGCAATGGAGAATATTTGAAGTCAGGACTGGATGAGTTAGAGATTTGGTGCAGCCAAGCAAAAGAAGAGGTACGCTGGTGCTCTGACATTTCAACAAGCTTCCCACTTCAAACATTGCATACAGCTAATGCTTTTTTGGAAACTTGTGATTACTTGTTGATTTTATTGCTTCATTAGCTTACTGTGTTTGGTACTGCTTTATTATATTCTGATACTTCATAATTCTTAAACGTTCTTTCTATGAATTTACAAATTCTAGTATGCTGGGTCGTCTTGGGATGAGCTAAAACCGGCGAGGCAAGCTGTCGGGTTCTTGGTACGTTCCTTCACTGTTCTATGTACTCCCAGCACACTATTCTGAATTTCTATCTATGCCATATATATTGTAATTTTGTTATATAGGGTCTTATAGTCTCCTGGTGTTAATAATTATTTTAGTCCATATCTTAACTTTAATTTAACATTCGTTTTCTTGTCACTGTTCATCCGATTCTATAACAAGTTTAATGTACTGGGTTTAACATGATTTTTTTTTACCACGCTACAACGAGTTATATAATTATTTATCAAATTGGGAGAAAAAAAAAAACTTCCCGTGAAGATTTCTTAGCCTCCAATCTATATCTTAGGTGAAGATTTGAAGATTTGGGCTTTGAAGGTATACTCCCTTTAAGGTCCCAGGTTCGAGACTCACTTGTGACATTACTCCTTCGATGTCTCCGGTGCGTGGCTTAAGGACGAGCGTGGTTACCCTTGTTTCAAAAAAAATAAAAATAAAATCTAGAATATCTTGATAATTGTTGTGCTGAGATGATTCATTTTGTAGCCTTTTGATAATTTGAATTCACAATTTCTGTACTCAGGTTATTCACCAGAAGTCTAGAATATCTTATGATGAAATTACAAATGACCTCTGTCCAGTAAGCCCCTCTTTGATCATGCATGTTTCGTATCATTCTCCATGCTTATCTCTCACCTATGCCATCTCTATTCAGATATTGAGCGTTCAGCAGCTTTATCGAATATGTACTCTTTATGGCGACGACAATTACAATATTACCAGCGTAGATCAAGAAGTAAGTTTGTACAGGATTGGCTACTGCTGCATCTATTTCTCTTCCATTTGATAACTTTATATCGTTCTCCATTCATTTTTTTTGTTCTTAGGTTATATCTAGCATGAAGGTTATGATGACTGAGGATTCCAATGATGAAGACAGTAGTTCCTTTTTGTTGGATGACAATTCCAGGTATTTTTAGTACAGAAACAGGACATTTATTGAAAAGCTCTTCAATGGAGGTTTAATCCATGGTGACCACCTACCTAAAAAATAATTTCCTACGAGTTTCCTTGGCATCCAAATGTTGTAGGGTCAGGCGGTATGTCCCGTGACATTAGTCGAGGTGCGCCAAAGCTGGCCCGGACAGTCACGGATATAAAAAAAAAAAGCTCTTCAATTGAGAACTTGTTTAGAGAGAGGGATAAACACTAATTAAACTTTATGATTGCAGTATACCTTTCTCAGTTGAAGACATATCCACTTCCTTACAAGACAAGAATTTTCAAGACATAAAGCCTCCAGCAAAACTACTTGAGGATCCGGTCTTCCAATTTTTACAGGAATAAGGCTCTGTGGTTCTTGTTCATATATGATCCACGGTGCCTCATACCAGTCTTTGCTTTTTGTAAATCCACTTCATTTTTATCCAAAAAAGAAGAAAAAAATAAAAAATAAAAAAGCCACTTCACTACCATTGTAACATCTATTACCCTGGATGTAAAGTTCATTATTTAGAGCTGTATAATATAGTTAGGCCGGTTTCAAATAGTTAAGAAGGGAAAGAGAATCAGAGATAGGTTTAAGTTTTTATTTTGTTATTTGTTTTATTCGTTTCGGTTCGAATTTTCTGTCTTGTATTTAGAGGGATATATAGGGTCACAGCATCAATTAGCGATGTATAGGATGCCTGAGATTGATCCAATTTTGTGGGACAAAGGCTCTTTTGCCTCCCCAGTTTGTTATTGTACAAAGGGACAGAACAACTCAAAGATATATTTACTTGAAATCATTTTCTTGAACTTATTCATCTGGTTTCAAATCCAGAACCTTATATTTGTATGATTCTTGCCTTAAATATGTTATCACTTTTAAGTTATATTACTGTTCATCACTCATTTTACCTTTTTTTTTTTTTAATAATCATTATCTATCTTTCTTCGACTCGTATGGGTTGCTTCTGGGGACCAATGTGCAGGTCCACTGCCTCAGTATGACAACTTTACTTGATTCACTCTTCTGCAGTTCACGATATCGAGCTAGGCAAGCGAAATAGTCGGAAAAAAAAACTTGTCAGATAGTCTGAGAGATGATTTTGTAAGTGTGGTTTGTGAGTTTTCATTGCAAATGTACTCAAATCTTATAGATCTACAGTGTTGCATAGTTTTTTCACTAGAACCTCCCCTGCCCTGAAACTGTTGATTACTAGGTCTCAAGTTTGGAAGGAGGGGGGCAAGGCATTCAAGGCTTGTTGAGTTCAAATGGTTAAAGTTTATTGTTGAAACTATTATCTCTCTGATTTATCTAATAAGTTTCTGACAAGTCACTAAATTTTTCCTGCCAGGTTCCAAGTTGGCAGCATCAATAACTTTCCATTCCTGGTACTTCAGACAAGGTACATCCTTTCATACAGTTAATTTTGCTTAAGATGGGAGCTTTGAGATTTGGAATTCTGTCTTTCTAAGTGCATTGAATGAGCATTCTTACATGGTTTTTTAAATACAAAACACAGGCATGTGCATGTAATTTGCTCTATTAACAACAGTCTTGATTAATTTCATTGCATCTTACAATGTGCTCTAACTTTGTTGTTAGTGCCTGTCTGCTTTGGAATGCCCTTCAAAATGGTTACACAAACAGGTTTAGATTAGAAACTTGAACATTTTGTTTAAATTTAGAAGTGTCATGAACTCAAACAAAAGCAGCCTGCCCTTTAATTAAAAGGAAAATGGTTGAAGCACATGCAGAGTAACTTTTGTCGTTTCATAGATGTGAGATTCAAAATCATCTTGAACTGACCTAGTGGTCAATAGGGTCTTGGGACCTAGGAGGTTATATCTGTGGTGGTCACTTATGCTTGAAAATTCCTTAACAGATAAATATTGTAAAGTCAGACGGTATGTCCCGTGAGAATAGTCGAGGTGCCTGTAAGTTGATCAAGAAACTCATCAATATAATTAATAATAATAATAATAATAATAATGCTGATTGTTTCTTCACCACAAGCCTTAGCCAAGTTTTGCTCCATTCTTCATGCGAGATCACATGCATTCCCATGTTTCATATTTGACTCTCTTTTGAAGGGAACAGTTTGACTCTTAGTTTTATATTGAGAAAATGATTTCAGTTATTACAGTTATGGAGGTAGTTGCATTTGTTTTTATTAAATTTATTAATCAATGTGTTATCTGATTTTATGGTGGGTGTGTGAACCAATTAGATCTCATCCTCGAAGGAATCTCTATGGTCAAAGAAGAATTGAAAATCCACAGACCAACTCTAATATTTTTCTTTCATATTTACATTTCTCCACTTATTTTCTTTCTTCATTAATGATTAAGTGATCAATATCAAGAACCATTAGAAGATTTTGTCTTATTATATACCTTTTTTACAGCATGAACATTCCTCGGGTACTACATACTTTCGATCATTTATGAAGACAATAATGTGTCATATTTTTCTTTCATTAGTCAAATTTTCATTTTTTACCCACGATCCAAGAGTATTTAACATATTTATTACTCTAAACAACACATTTAACCAAATTAAACTCAAATCAATCATTTTGTAATTTTCATTATATTGAGCAAAAGAAATTACGGAAATTCATATTGGAAATGAATAAATTTCAATGTCATTTAATTTAACAAACTATAGGAGGGTGGTTATGGAACAATATAAAATAGTTCCATTTATAATAAAATAGATAGTAAACTTTCATATTTGAATATCTCTTCCTCATAAAAAGAATCCAATAGAATATTATAATATAAAGTATTTTTTTCTTTAAAAAATACAGTAACATTTGGGGTTAGGATTTAAAAATTGCCAAAATTATTATTGTTCGGTTAGTTCAAATACACCGACTATTCTTAACCAATTTATTGATTCTACAATATTAATTTTAGTTCAACAATAAATGAAGATGATGAGATTCAAAGTCCGGACCAAAAAATTATAGTACAAACCTATGATATTGAGTTAATGCTTTTATGGTTCTTATCCTACAAAAAAAAAAAAAAAAAATATATATATATATATATATATATATTTTATACATATCCTGCAATATATTAGATTGTCAAGAAAATATGTAGAAAATTAATTTTTAAATAATTTAGTTTCCAACCTTAAAATTATTGAATCCATGAACTTTTGATTTTCACCCTAAAATTATTTTCTCTTAAAAAAACCCTGAATTTATTTTCAATTTGCTTATAAAAATAAAAAATCTCTTCAAAACATAGATTGATAGAGAATGAAAAGAGAGTATAACGAAGAAAGTAATATTGTTTTCCAAAATTAAAAAAAAAAAAAAAAAAAAACAAAACAAAAGAAACTAAAATAATCACAATGATAATAATTAGTGCAACGAGAAAGATTTTGGCGGTGCTAAGTTTGATTCTACCATCGTATTTGGATGGTTAAATCAAACTTTGGAGCCCTTATCGATCGAATCTACTCATCAAAATTACATATTATATTATATTAATTTAATTTAAATTAATGATTCAATGATAGAGTTTTAAACTATAAATTTATATTCTAAAAAAAAAGAGAGTATAAATTTATATATTCAAACCCCCAACAAATTAATCATTCCAAAATAAGTCTCTTAATTTCATTTGGCCTTATTCGTGTCTTCCCTTATAATTATTTTGTTTTTTAAAAAAAAACCCTTTTGAATATGAAGCTTAATTCAATCTAAACTCTTAATTAAACTACAAATTAATGATGGAAGAGAAAAAAAAAGATACGAACTAGTGAATGTATGAATCAATCAATTTGAAAAAAAAAATAGAGAATCATTTGAATTTTTTTAGAGAATCAGTGAGATATATACAATGATTGAAGCCTCATGTTTTGAATTAATTTGTGTTAAAAGATATAAAAATGCCAAATGATTGTTTGTTTGGGCACCCACCAATCACCATAACCAAACATGATGCCAATGATTACAAGTTTAATCAAGTATATAAGTTCACATGGAAAGGTCCTTTCATGGCTATTTGTTGATTTCTTTTAATTTGTCTCTTTAACATGAAAAAAGGAATTAATAAATAAAAAAGACTTCGAAAATATATTTGAAGTGGTCATTTACTTAATTTATCTCTCTCTCTTGATCTTTAAATTCAAAAGTTTGGGATATTTAGTAATTTCATCTCTAATTTAATCTATCTATATATTTATCTTGAGATTTGATAAGTTACTATTCATTGAACCTTCCAAACTTTTAAGACACTATAGAAATAAATTATTTGTTCCATTAATAAATGTGTATATTGTTTGGGGGTAGTACAATTAATTGTTTTAAAAAGGAATTAATAATGATAATATGATATAGGGAGTTAAATATAGATTAGGAAGTCAAAGGGAAAACATATTTTGATGCCCCAACCCAAAAATTTAATCATATATATGGTTTAATGTGAAGCCATTGAATTGAATAACATGGATGATCTTAATTTGGGCATGAATTTTTCATTTTCAATGGATGTTGGGTGGTGGGATTGTTAGGTTTTCCCAATGCATGTTTCTATGTGACCCATCATATGATAATGTATGAACCCTAACAACAATAATATTCTAAAATTAAATTGAGTGAGAGATTACATCAAACATTCCTTAAATTGATCTCTAAATGGAAATTTCTTTAGAGAAACTATTGTTCTTCTTTTTGTTTATCTAATTATTAATGTACAATTAGTTTTTGTTTTTTTATTAAGAATTAATGTTGATAAGATTGAAATCATTTGATTTACAGGTATCAACTAATAATAAATTTATCAGATAAAGTTTAATAATTTTAACATATCATTTAATTAAATAGTTCGAACATTTCTATTTAATTAAATAGTTCAATTGAATGTTATTATATTTAAATTTTTGTTTAATTTTTTTTTTAATCTCAATTAAATATAAATCAAATGTAATATGAATAAGCTTACTCGAAATTCAATTAGTATCTGAAAATATTATAAATTACAAAATGGTTTGAGTCTCTAACTCTCTATTGTACTAAAAAAAATAAACATGCACACACCTTTGGAAACTAAGAGGAGTATGTAAAAACAACTAACTAGTTAATTTTTCAAAAAAAATTTACCTCATTTTTAGGTCAACATAATTCATGAGTTAAAAAATAAACATAAATCTTTATATTGTTTATCATTTGAAAATCAAAATTATTTGAATTTAGATCTATATAAATCAATGCCTTTTATGTAGACTAACAAAATCAATGCCTTTCTAATGATTGTACATTATTGGAATATTTCCATTACACAATATTAGTTATGGAAGTTTAATATTAATATTTAATATGTTATCTTCAAAACTATTACAATTTTTCCTTCATTTTGGGGTCCTTCCACATATTATTATTATTATTTTAGTTAGAGGCAATCTTAACCTTTTAAAGATTTTTTTTTTTTGATACAATAACCTTTTTAAGATTAGATTAAAAAGGAAAATGAGAAAGTTATTATGATTGGGATGTTTAATTAGAGAGGATTGCACATGATACGCTTTTAAGTTTTGTATTAGACTATTTGCAATTTGAGAGATTCCATTTTTACAAAAAACAAAACTTTAAGCACAATAACAAAATTCATTTATTTAAGGGAATTTTCCTACCCCACATTAAAATTATAGCAATATTTTAAAAATATTGTAAATATAGCAACTTTTTTTTTCAGATACTATTGATGGAGTTTGTCAAAGACGAAGTCTACAAATTTGATTTTGCTATATTTGCAAATATTTTCATTATTTTACCATTTATGTAATTTTTTTACCTTATTGTAATATACAAGCAAACTCCCCTTTATTTAAATCATATGCTTACTTTTCTTTTTAAGTTCAAATATATGGTTTTAATTGAATAATAAATAGATAAAAAAAAAAACCATATATTTGTTTCTTGAATATGAAGACACTTTTAGAGATCTATTTTGTTTTGGCACACCTTCTTAGGAGCATTGGATTAATTAAATTTATATAATACGATTCGAATAAAAATGAGATGTAATATTGAGTTTATTCATAAATGCATAGATACAATACAAGAATGAGAAGAAGGAAAGAATGTTACGTGTCAAATCTCAAGAAACCCTTAGCATTTCAATCTCAATACTTTGATGGAATCGAAATATAGAACTTACAAATTTATTTTTTTACAAAATTGAAAAAAAAAATATAGAGAGAAGTATAATCATTATAGATCCTACTAGAAGAATAAACTACTCATGATTTTCGATATTTCTTTTACTCAATAATATAATATTTAGGATATAAATTTAAATTCGTAACATTTTTATTAGTAGGTTATAAATCATATAATTAAAATCATACTATGTTCTGGTAATATCATGTGTCCTAAATTCAGACTCAAAATATTTAAGGATATTCTATTTTAAGTGTTTTACAGTGATCTTGAACTCGAGATATTTAAGGAAGCATGTCTCTCAGCCATTATAGTGTTCCTTGAAGACTTTTCGTATCCATTTATTACATTCTGCATATAACTTTCTGCACTTTTTGAGACGATGGAATGATGCTGTATTTTTATTCACATCCATAAACAAGGCAGCGATCATAAAATAACCATTAAAGAAAATAAGAGGTTGAGGCTGGACCCAAATATGGAGTAAAATATATTTGCATGGAAAAGATACAAATTTGTGAGAATGTAATGATCAAATTCCCAAGTTTCCAATAATAATGATATTATGCACGTGCACGCATTTCTTCTTCTTCTTTTTTTTTTTTTTTTTTTTTTTTTTGAGAAATCTTCTTTTTTCCCCTTTAATTATATTTCTAACACATCTTCGCTTTCTTCTTCAATTCTTCAACTTTTCAAGATGAATTATTCATAAGTGGGATATAGTTGTGATTCTTTAGTTGTTAGAAAATATATATTTATTAAGTGGTATGTAATTATAAAACCATGTATGTTTTTTGATTTTGGTTTTTAAAAACAAAAAACCAAAAATAGTTATCAAATAGGGGAATTCGCATGTATATTACAATAAAGGCAAAAAAGTTACATAAATAGCAAAAAAATGAAAATATTTGCAAATATAGCAAAATCAGATTTTATAGACTCCATCAATAGTGTTTGATATACTCTATCAATAGTATCTGATAGACTCCATCAATAGTGTGTCTGATAGACTCCATCAATAGTGTGTCTGATAGACTCTATCAATAGTGTCTGATAGACTCTATCAATAGTGTCTGATAGACTCTATCAATAGTGTATGATAGACCCCCATCAATAGTGTCTGATAGAGTCTATCAATAATATATGAAAAAAAATGTTGTTATATTTGCAATATTTTTAAAATGTTGTCATAATTCTAATATGGAGTAGGGAATTTGCTATAGAGTGCAAATTCCCTATCAAATAGGTAAGATGAAAAAATAGTTGAAGGAGAAAAAAAAAAAAGGATAAGATGAAACAATTCAAATGCAACAAAGGAAAGTTTTTTGTATGATGGCTTCAAATACCAATAGGTTTCTCTGAGTAACCCAAGATGAAAGGTTGAATCTAAAAGATCGAAGAGTGGATTCAATGTGCTAAAAGATTTAAAAAAAAATATTTATGCCTCGAAATTTTCAGTAATCTTAAAATTAAAATGAAAATTTACACATTTAATTAATTTCTTAATCACAAGTTGCTACCTTGATAAACTCTTCTCAATATTAGGCCACTAAGTAGCCACGTTCCAAATACACTTCAATCTTATCCTTTCTTCACTCTATCTATCTGTATTCCATAACTCCAAACTATAATCTTTTATTTTATTTTAACTTTAGGATCATAATTAATTTAAAATAAGCTAAAAAATTTGAACTCTAATAAAAACCAATAAGTTAAAAAATTTCTAAGTTGAGCCATGATTAGTAGATTCTGTTGCTTTTATATGAAAAAAAACATCATACTACAACTTTTCATCTTCTTTCATTATATTTGAACTTATTTAATGTGCTTTAGGTTTAAATAAGGTTTATTTTCAGGGGAATTTGCATGTATATTACAATAATACAAAAAAATTGAGTAAATAGCAACTTTTTGAATATATTTGCAAATATAGCAAAATCAGATTGATGGACTCCATCAAAATGTCTGATGGAGTCTATTGATGGACTCCATCAATAGTGACTGATAGACTCCATCTATTGATGGAGTCTATAAAAAAAAGTTGCTATATTTGCAATATTTTTAAAAAGTTATTATAATTCTAATGCAGTGTAGGAAATTTGCTATACAGCGCAAATTCCTTTATTTTTATTTTATTTTTATTTAAACAACTATCCTGGAAAGAAAGAGATTTATTAATGATCTATTGATCATGGTAATACACGGCTCACACTAAGTAATTACTTTTTTTCAGGTCAAACTTTGTAATCAATTAAGATATGTCAAATTAACATATACACATCATATTTTGAGTGTCTCCAAGGACGAAACTCTAATGTTCAATTATATATATTATCGTTTTTTTATAACAAAAAAAATCGAGTGTATCACTTCATAAAATATCATCATATTTTGGACTTCAATGACAAAAGGAGCAACATTTTTTAGGGTTAATTTGCTAATCTTTTCCCGATTAGTTTGCTCATCTTTTTTCGATCAAAAAAGAAATTAATCTCTTGTCCATAATTAGAGAAGTTATTAAAAGGTGATCAAAACACTTTATAAAGAAAATGACAACTAAACATTCTTTTTTGGGTTTTACCAATTCTTCATGCATTTTGCAACTTAGAAAATGTTAAAATTCATCTTGGAAATCAAGACAACTTGCGATTTTTTTTTTCAAACATCCTCATAGTCGAAGAAGAAGCCCATTCCAAGTTCTCATTCAAGCTAATTGCAAAAAAAAAAAAGTAATAATAATAATAATAATAAAAAACTCATAAATACTTTAAGAAAATTGATAATAATTATCAAATTGAGCATAGTTATGGATAATTGATATTATTATTTTTTTCTTTACGGTTAAAAGTTCAAATTCACGTACCTTATTGTAAAAATAGAAGTGATCACGTACTTTAGTTTGCTGCAAGGATAAAACATAATGGTTATAAAAATAAAATGGGCTATAGATCTAATAATTCAAAAGGCAAAGAACATTCTAAGAAAACATAGAAAACCACAAAAAGAATTTGTGCAAGAATTGAATATTAGGGTCTTGGAAGTTGATGGTTCTAGGGAATTAGTGAATCTTCATGAACTTTTGTATGGACCATTTTGACTTAAATGACAATGAAAGAGACATACAAATTCAAGCTATGTTAACATCTGTCTCATGATGAAGACCTCTAAATACCTCCATCAACAAGAAACTTTTAGAACAAATAGACAAGTCAAAATATTGAGCACTATAACCATTTTCTCAAACTACTGATTTAAAATTACATAAACATAACTAACAATAATCTTTCAGAAACTAAAATAATAAAATTCATTAAACTAGTCACATGCATATAGATATAGGCAAATCTAGAAGAATGGATTTTAGTTCTTTGAAGTCATGTGGTCAAAATTCTAGCTGAGATCAAATAATAAACTATCAGAAGACAAAACCATCGTGGGTCGTCATAGGTTCAATCTATGATGATCATTATTTAAAAAATAATTTTTTAACAATCTCTTTGACAACTAAATATTGTAGAATCAAACACACTTTATCCTATGTGAATAGTTGAAATGTACGTAAGATACCTTCGATATTCATGGATACAAATAAAAATCAGAAAAAAAAAAAAAAAATTAAGATCTTTGGCAAGATACAGCAGCACAAAAGAGCCCCTGGTTTACAACTTCTACATAATTATATTAAAAAAAAAAAGAAAAGAAGAAAAGAAAATCTCTCTCTGTTTAACATAAAATATGGGTTTAAATCAGACAAAATAAATGCTTTGGACCTTAGAAGAAAGAGACCACAAAGTTTATATATTTTTTCTTCCAAAAATCACATCTCACATGCTTACTCTCTCATTTGGGCAAGCTGCTCCCTATTTAAGCACTGCCAACACCTTCTACCCCTTCCATACATTCCAACTCTCCCCATCTTCAAAATAGTACACTAAATTCTATTGATCTCTCCAACTTCACTTTTAAATTTGTCCTTTTTTTCTCTCCATCTATCCCTGTAAACAAGAGAGAATTGTCATTATGATGCATAACAATACTTGTATCAGTATCCCTCCATTGTCTCAGACCATTGATGGTGATGCCTTCCTCGATCACCGGTGCATATGGGTCAATGGACCGGTGATCATCGGAGCCGGGCCATCGGGGTTGTCGGTTGCAGCTGCTCTAAGACAGCAAGGTGTTCCGTTCGTAGTCGTCGACCGGGCTGACTGCATTGCCTCTCTTTGGCAACACAGGACCTACGATCGTCTTAAACTTCACCTTCCAAAGCAATTTTGTCAACTTCCTAACTTCCCTTTCCCAGAGGAGTTTCCTGCTTACCCCTCCAAGTTTCAGTTCATTTCCTACTTGGAATCCTATGCCAACCATTTTGATATCACCCCACACTTCAATGAGACTGTCCAATCTGCTAAGTATGATGAAACATTCGGCCTGTGGCGAGTTAAAACCGTTTCGTTGAGTCCAAAGCCGACAGAGGTCGAGTACATTTGCAGGTGGCTGGTTGTCGCCACGGGTGAGAATGCTGAGAAGGTTGTGCCGGAGTTCGAAGGGATCGAGGAGTTTGGTGGCCATATTATGCATGCTTGTGAGTACAAATCTGGCGAGGCTTACCGTGGAAAACGAGTGCTCGTCGTTGGATGTGGGAACTCCGGCATGGAAATCTCACTTGATCTTTGCAACCACAATGCTAAGCCATCAATGGTGGTACGGAGTTCGGTGAGTCAACTTAAGTTACATCAAGTAACTCAAATTAACCCACTTCAGATGTAGATTCATAAGTCAATGAAACTTGGTTCAACCAAAAAAGCATAAAAAACTTCTGAAAGTTCTAACTTATTGTTTTAATCGGATCTAAGAATGAAGCTTTCTAGATTATATTACAGAGAATCATCTGCAATATTGAATAATAACAAGGATGTTTTGCAATTTTTTGGTACACAGGTCCATGTATTGCCAAGAGAAATACTTGGAAAATCAACTTTTGAAGTAGCAATTTCACTGATGAAATGGCTGCCACTTCATATGGTTGACAAGATGTTGCTGATCATTGCAAGACTTGCTCTAGGGAATATTGAAAAATATGGACTTAAAAGGCCATCAATGGGGCCTTTGCAGCTGAAGAACGCCGCCGGAAAGACGCCCGTGTTGGATATCGGAGCACTGCAGAAAATAAGGGCCGGAGAGATCAAGGTGGTGGCCGGAATAAAAAAATTCCAGCGAGGTGCAGTGGAGCTGGTCAATGGAGAAGTTCTAAAGATTGATTCTGTAATTCTAGCAACTGGCTATCGCAGCAATGTTCCATCTTGGCTCAAGGTCAGCAAGTTTTTTAATAATTCTTTAAGTTTTAAATTTTGGATGATTTTTTCCCATGTTATGAATAGGGCTCTTGTTATGAGAATCCATGTGACAGTTATGGAAGTTGGGTTCAGTTTTTTAAGTATTTTATTGACCCTTCATACCCATTAGTTCTTACAAAGATGTGTCCAACTTGAGAGCTCTTCTGTTTAGTTCTACCCTAAATGTTTTTTTTTACTGTTTTTTTTTTAGGTTTTCTCTCTCTAAAACTGTAAGTGTTTGATTGCACAGGAAAATGAGTTCTTTTCCAGTGATGGGATTCCAAAAAGTCCATTCCCAAATGGGTGGAAAGGCAAAGCTGGACTTTATGCAGTTGGGTTCACAAGAAAAGGCTTATCAGGAGCTTCATTGGACGCCATTAATGTAGCTCAAGACATTGCCAAGAGCTGGAAAGAAGAAACAAAACAGAAAAGAAAAACAGTGGCAGCTCGCCATAGAAGATGCATTTCACATTTCTAATACTTGGGCTGGCTTGATCTTGTGAAGAACAGTAACCCAACAAAAACAAAAACAAAAAACAAAAAACAAAAGAAAAACATCACATTAGCAAAGCCCTCTCCCCTCCCAAAAAAGGGAAAATTCTAATTCCCAACACAGCAGAATAGTTATGAATTTCTTTCTGTATAAAGGAAGATGAGGCTTATTGTTTTTTCTTTCTGTCCTGTTGACTTTCTCTTTGTGGATCTACCTTGTTGCAATTGTAATCTTTATTTCCTCTCTCTGATGTAAATCCAACACAGCCTGGCCCACCAAGGAAATGGTAATAAATTTCATTTATGGGCTCCACAGTGGATCCATAATGGGCCCATTAACAAAAATGTGACCCCTCAGGTCCATGATTCCCCCCAACATAACAAATCTCCACTAAGGGATCTCAGTCTTGGTCTCACAATGAAAAAAATGGGTTTCAGGGTTTTCTGTCTCCATGTTTCTTTGCACATGGTTTGAGCAGAGAAGTGTAACCTTATCTTAGTTTCTACATGTGAACAAATCTCTCTTACCACTACAACTTTTCAACTGTAATAAAGGTCTCAGTGTTTAAACCAATCAGTACCTGATAATTGCTGTGCTCTCTCTTCTTGACCCTGCTTGAAATTCAGATTCCATATGCATATTTCTTCAGTATACACCTAACTGGCACACAAAACAAGCCACACATCAGAATTCACAGCCAATGTTCTGCTGTAATCTTGTAAAACAACAGCATAACAAAATGAGTTGTAACAAAACAGAATCATATTTCTTGCATATACAGTACTACATTGCAAACTGGATGTTTCATGTCCTAGAGAGCCTTAATTAGTAAGAACAGTTTCAAGACTTAAGAACAAGGACAAGACAATTCTTCTGTGGGAAGGGTAAAAGAAGAAGACAACCCATATGACTTTCCATGAGTTTATTCAGCCAAACATAGTGCAATAACTCCATGGCCCATGTATGATGTAAATGGTCTTCAGCACCACAAACTCAAAGCCTTGCAGAAAGAATTTGTAATTCGACCTGATCGTGATCCTTCATGAACATGTTATCTGCATCAGTTTGGTATATATTTCACTCATGTAGGACATTAATGTTTTAGTTTATTGCAATACATAAAGCCAAACAGCATGAAGTCCAAACCTGCAGTCTTTGTCAAAATCCCACTAGAGTTTCCAATGTTCTCATAAAACCATGCAACCTCTTACAGAGACATCAAGCTACCCTAGAGAAGAAAACACATGGGGTAGTAAATACCCATAACATTTTCCTAGTTCTTCATCTAAAGCCCATCCCTTCATGTCATAAATGATGGTAAGTGCCAAATTAACCACTACCCAGTAAGTACAAAATTCAGGAGTCTGAGGAAGTATTCATTGGGTTTAGAAACCATGGTATATACTTCATAAACTGTTTTAAGTTTCATCTGTTCCATTAAGTGTCTTCTTTATTCCGATTTGACATTCATGAACAGTGTTTTATTGCTGTAATTAATTGAATAGATGAAGTGCCAAACTGGAATTGTTGGAGATTTTTTCCTTCCCATGTTCTCTCCCTACACCCTTTGAAATATTCACCAAACTCTTAATCTTTTACTTCATATATAGTTTAGCATGATGACCATCATTTGAACTTGTGAGGCATTTGGAATGAGCACATGTAGAAGATTTTTTTTTAATTCAATAATATGTGGGGTGGGAGATTCGAACCTGTAACCTCTTGGTTATCAAGTCATACATCATGCCAATCGAGCTCAGCTCTTGTTGGCTGCACCTGTTCAAGCTAGATTCAGTAAGAAGGATGTGACTATACGCCAAAAAATGCATCATGTTATGAAAATGAAGCCATTCACTCTTCCAAAACGTTCTACTAAATTTAAGCAAATGTTAATTACTACATTTTGTCGCCTAATCCTAAAATAACACTACTTGTAACTAAAATTAAGTTGAGACAAACGTATAGCCTCATACAGACGTAAAGATTCGACAAACAGCCCATAGAAATAGAAAGAGGTGGATGATTCAAGATTGAAACAAGACAAAGTAGTGAAACCAAGAGCTCACAGCAAGAATCTTGAAGTTCCAAGACAACATTTCATGACCACTTGGTGTCTTCGGATTTTGTGCAACCAAAAGCAAAAGAACCAGTAATGTAAGTGCAAGTGTCATCTATGTCTCAACAGTACGATTACTTTGTGTTGGAAAGCATACGATCAATTTCACCATTCTGGTTGTACAAATCCACTAGCTTTTTAGCATATGTAGGCTCATGCTTATCAGCTCTGCAGACCATAAATCATCATCAAAAATAGGAAAAGGATACAGAAATGGAAGAGTTCTCCATACACAGCTTAATCCAGTTTACCTTTGTTTCCCCCATGTTCGGGAGACGTATAAATGGTTTCGGATGGTATGATAATCCAGTGAATAACGAGCAAACTCCAGACCTTTCGGGCCAATCTAAAGAGAGAACAATAATAATAATAAGACAATTAAGTTTTTGCAAATACTCCGCCCCACTATACCCGGGGTAATCATGTCCATCACTATGCTAGGCACCGAGAGACGTTGAAGAAATTGAGACACAAGATGTCTACAAATTAATGCTACGGGTGAGTCTCGAACCTGAGACCTTTGAGGGGAGCACACATTCAAAGCCCAAGTCTTAGACCACCGCGCCACCCCACAAGGGCCAATGAACACTTCCCTTTCTGAAAGTTGGTATTTTATTAAAAAAAGGAAAAGAAAAAAAAGGGCTGTAAATATCAAAGAGAAATTCTACCAAGTTCAGAAAAAATGCTATGATGTTCCCAATAAATTTTGGAGCAGGCTGTGCAGGACCTTTCCCTGAGAATAAGAACAACGTAAGTAGCACGCTCACTAGAAATTACAGAGAAAAGCAGGTACTGTATCATGGAGCGTTCAGAACAAATCTAGGAAATACTGCTCTTTCATGATTTTTAAAAAATGGTAAGGAACGAAAATAATTCTTGGAAAACGGGTTGCTCCAAATAGATTATATGATACGCTATAACAAAAAAACATTTGAATAAAAAATGATTTTAAAATCGATCTAAAAAAAAAAAAAATTACTGTGCAAAATTAGAACTTCAGTTTGAGAGATTATAAGATGTAGCCATAGGCCCATACATACCAAACTTAGCATCATCATCTGCCTTCACAGTCTCCATAACTAAAGGTCTTCGAAGACCCTGAGCCCAGAATATTTTTGTAAGTGATATATGCTATGCTCCTTATTAAAGAATATGTGGGAATTGAAGAAGTTTACATTGCTAATTGTTGGAGTAATTTCCAAGTACTGTTCTACTAAATCCAGCATCTCTCTACCACGCTCATTTCTACAATGTTAAGGACACAACAACAATGGAATGTTAGAATGTCTACAAAAAAATATTAACACAAAATAGTCTCTATTCTAGTAACATGGCCAGGATAGAAATAACCTGAAGGATTATTACCTAACAGTAATATACTGTGGATGTTGGGTCATGCTGATTCCAGAATATTTTGGCACACCCATGTATCCAACAACCAGATCCTGAAAATTTTACACGATTAATCAAAGATGAAGTTGAACAGTATTTTTTTTGTGACCAAGCAGCTTTATAGCAACACGTGTTTTTTCATTTTGATATCCATGACTGTCTAGGACAGCTTTCACGTACCTCGACTAATGTCACGGGACATACCGTCTAACCCTACAACATTTGGATGCCAAGGAAACCCGTAGGAAATTAATTCCTAGGTAGGTGGCCACCATGAATTGAACCCATCACCTTATGCACCAGAAAGCCCTCCTTGACCAATGGAACCACTTCATGGTTGCAACACGTGTAAAATTAATCGTCAACAAAGAGTCTGAAAGCAAGTTCTCCATAAAAGTGTGTAAAAGAATGCTCACTTAAGGAAAGACCAACCACTTCAATTAATTTGAAAAAAATATATTTTTAATATTCCTTAACCCTAATGCATACTTGCAACATAAAATAGTGTTTATATATGTGGCCGTGTGTACCCAACATTTCCCTTGAGCTATCGACCAAGTTTGAATCTCAGTTTGTTTAACATACATTCTTGGTTGGCCCAAGTTTTACTGCTGGCAAAAAATTTGGGAGACCAATTCAAATGTTGTTTAATAATTTTTATGAGGAAAAATAATATTATATTTCATTTTCCTCTTTATATTTGAATAAAAGATAGCATTCTTATACAAGAGAAAGCTACATAAGAAAATGCATGCGACAATATCAACTAAGAATAGGGTATGAAACGATAACAAACAAAGGATTGTTTATGGACAAATGTATTTTTAGGTCTATCTACAAAAAAAACAGTAAACAATTAGATACAAAAATGCCGCATCACGTTCAAATAAAGATTGTGAAGAAGTAATAATAATATGTAGCTTCGTAAGTACAAATAAATCGCACCCCTCACTATCTAAAGGAGAAGAATCAATTTGATACACGTAAAAGCATGGCATTCATATTAAGTTGAATGAGAAGTACTGACCGCTAAAGCATTTGTATAATCAAAACAGCTGCAATGAAAACAAACAAAATAAAAAAAATCAATTAGATAATACTTCGAAAGAGTGGAGAAAAGACATCGCTGGGAGAAATAACTAGTAACGTGATGCAAATTTTTGAAAATGATAATAATATAAATAAATAAAAATTGAGTGAAGGAAGATATTTTCATTGTCTTAAAGATCCCATCTTTTCTGTTTCATCCTCCCATGGAAAAGCTTCTCCCACAACTTCCTACAAAGTGTCTTATCAGTTCTCACTTTTTATCCCAAAGAAAGATTAAAAATAAATTGAAGCCAGTTAAGTTAATGACTGTATTTAATATCTGAACATTTGTGAATAGAATAACAAATAGATTTGAAACACTCAAACTTTCAAATTTGCAACCAATTACATTCAGTTTTTAAAAAATTTGTTCATAACAAAAAAAATTCCCCTTGTTTCAACATCTTCAATTCATTTTTTATGTTTTCCTGTCATGTGTACACCTTGGCTTAGTGTTTAGGGATGATTCCATAATGACTTCATTTCATTTAAAACACAGGTGAGCATGCATTTCACCCTTTGCATCAGACGTGACTTCAGAACACAAAATACTAATGTGTTTAATTCTCAGCATATGCATGTATGTTCAAAATTTCCACCAACTGAAATGGAAAAAAGGAGGTAAAATACCTGTAACAAGATGGTGCAATAACATCAACCAAGTCATTTGCAGGTAGACAGAAATATGGAACCTGTTTCAGAATGGTCAACTCGATGAGCCAGCAAAAAAAAAGGATGTTTATGAACAATACCGCTGCAAAAACTTAGTTACCTCCTCAATATGACCATCCAAATGCTTTAGATGAACCTATTGGAGCAAGAAGAAATTGAGAAGCAATGGAGTTTTTTTTTTTTTGAGAATCGAGAAGCAATGGAGTTAACAAAGGCTAAAAATTGAAAGTCATGGCACTGAGTTGCACAAAAGAACAATATTTTCCTACTGAGTGGGTGCACTTTTTTTTAAAAGCGTTTATTAAGAAATACATGAAGCAACATCTAAATGAGCACATGAATCAATATATAATGAACACATGAATCACAAGGCACAAAGGAGCAAATTGCATTGTTTGTGGATAAGCTGTACAAGGCTAAGGATCGTAGTATTGTAACAAAATATAAAGAGGAACTCGGATTGAGGTTCTTAGAAAGATAATATGTGTTTTATCCACTAACCCTAAAAGGATAGTGTGTGTCTAATCCACTAAGCTATGTTTGAATTGGCAAGTTGGCACATTACTTAAATCTATCTCATATATAGAAATATCAAAATTTCACTCATAAGTTACGGATTCAAATATCCATCACAAAAAGTTAAAATGCAAAACTATCGTAGTTCTAACAATAACAAGTTTAGGTCTTGACATGATGCCTAAAAGCTAACATAAATCTCATACGTAAGCCACTGAGGTGATATCTAGAGCCTCCAGAGATTCACATTGGATAAATTATATTACTCAGCTATATTCAAAATCTTTATCACATGGAGTTATATGTATGTGTCAAGGACTAGAGAGGGTCCCAAAACAAACCTTGTAATCTTGCATGAACTCATAATGAAGAACTGTCTCTGGTTCTGTACTTGCAGCCTTGAGAAATTTATCTAGTCCTTCTCGAGTTCCATTATCCACTGTTGGAGAAAAAATACAAAATAAATACTTACAGACATCCAAAAGTAGCAAGGGGCCAAAAAAACAGAAATTCTTATATGGAAGATAATATGCAAAGAGTTACCGCAATTAGTGCCCAGTACATAGAGCTTCTCCAGATTTAGATGCTGCTCCACAGATCTTAATGCTGCAGTTTAAGATATCATTCTGCATTAAAGTTGTAGAAGTCACAATAGCGAAATGAACTAAGGATCTTTACGCACCCCGGAAACACATTGAATAGAAAGCTGTCTAAATTCCCAAATTATGGGAGTACCATAGTCCATAACACACCCTCAAACAGGTATTGTAAATAAAACCACCAAGTAAAACATAAACATTACCTTGCACTTGACAGCCCACACCACAAAAAAGAAGACGTTTGACTCCTGCAGCCTGGTTCAAAAAAGTACCAATATGTCTCATTAAATTTACTATCGTAACATTTGACTTCTAGTTCAATTCTATGTGCTAATGCAAGTAGCCCTTGTTTTCTTGTACCTCTAACAAGTTGATACAAAACCCATTGAGCTATTTAAGCATCTTGTGAGATTATTTAGTTGATTGAGCTTGGAATTTAATATCAATTTACTAATAATTAATAAATATGATGCGAACTGCCTCAAGAGAAAGTTGCATAACAAAAAAAAAAAAAAAAAAGCATAAACTGGGTTTCTCTCCCTTTTAATAATGAAAAAACAAAAGCACCTCAACTAGAGCAAGGGTATTCAAGTTGGGAGACAACGTTGGCTTTACTCCTCTGGCAGCTAGGACTTCCTCTGGTGTCCTATTAAGAGGGCAAGAATGATTATAGTAGCAATAGCAAAAATGAACTAAAGGAGAGGCAATTTGCAAATACAGATTCCAGAATATTAGTAAAACTACCAAAGATTGAAGCAAATAAACTAGATAAACCTTATATTAAAATTTAAAAAAAAAAAAAAAAAAAAAAAAAAAAAAAAAAAAAAAAAAAACCTTGCTAAAATAGGCCTCGGACTGAATCTGTCCTCTGGATCACTGCAATATAACAGAACATGAGAACGGTGAAAAGTTCACAAAAATGTCATTAGAAAAAAAAATGAAATGAAGACCTCAAAAGAGATTACATAGCTTTAATAAGACAATCTAAAAGTTACCTCTGTACACAAATAACGGCCTCGACCATGCCTGATTTAAGCATTTCAATTGCTATGGTTGTTACTATCCCCGTCCATTGAGCTCCTACAAGTTTGCAGAAATTTGGTTCTCAAACTTAAGATTTATAAACAACGAAACTGGAGTTTTCTGGAGAAATTAAATGATCGTGTAGTCAAGCGAGCAATACAATATTGAGACTAACAAAAAGAGACAATACAATGCATTTTAAACAAGCTATTTGAAGTATCATAAAAACAAAAAATATAAACCTCTTAGATTATTTTTTATGCTGCATATACTTATACCTTCCACTGGTTTAATCTTCCGAGCATATAATAGCTTCTCATGAACTCCAAAATACGTCTCATCCAGCACATCTGTCTTCCTTCCTCTACCATGAACTACAGGTTCTAGTTCCTGAAAAAAGATAAGTGAAAGTCTGATAAGTGATAACACACTTAGGATTCTAAGAAACTGAAGATCAAACTAATTACTCATAAGATGTCAAGAATTTTCTTTTGCTATGACCGGAAGCCCGTACTACTTCAAACGAGCAATTTGACTTCGAAAACATTTATAATCTAGTATTGGACCAAAAGTAAAATAGGAGCATGCCATGATCAATGTCAATTCACTCGAGAGATCTTGTTCCGTTCCCACTCGTCTAATTTGTATAGGAGACGTTTGTTACCATAGAATTACATTTCCTTGCTCTTGTAAGAAAAAATATGAGCATTAATTTAACAACCTCTAGTTCTTTTTTCAACTTCTATACTAGAGGAAATTCAACATCCAAACTCCACTAACGAACACTATGCAAGCCAATTTAAAAAACCGGGTACAAATATGAACAGGGAGACTTACTTCAATTCTAGACATGCCATTGCCCAAGAAAGCACATGCATCCTTCACGTGGGCAATGTAATAAGTATCACACAAGCCGCATCGACTGCAACGACGAAACCAAAAATCAAAGATGATATTAAACTACCATCAACCCGATCCCAAAAGCTTAAAATATATTAATCTTTTATCAATAGTTTGAACACTCTCCCTTGTTCCTGCTCCAACAAGTGACTATCAATATCAGAAGAAGGTTTCCAAATCGCAATTTAGAATCTTCCGCCAAATTGAAACTAGATAAACATTGATAATAAGAGGAAGTAGCTCATGCAATGCATCTTATTAAATATGTAAGTGATCTTCATTTTGGGATGTCAAGATGATGCTTCTTCAGATTCACCATTCTTGGGTTGAATTTCAATTTCGGTTCAAATAAGAAACTTCATGGACTCTGTTACCACGTATGTTGAGATATGCTTTGAACGGTTTAATGAACTATATAAACTCGAATTAAACTCTAACTCTCACGATTGACATTTTGTATTTTTCTCAGTCCATGGATGTAATAACACCCCAGTTAGTGAAGCACGTAGATCATGTGTTTTCTTTACTTTATGTTTTTCAGTATTTTCAATTGATTGTTGATTGCCGTTTGATTTTGCTATGAGTAGCCTATAAATCCTACTAAAATCGCAAGGTTTTATCATAACGTGGAATAATCAACGTTAAGGTGCCATTTAACCGAACAGATTACCGTATACCTAAATCGAAAACCAATAATCGAAACAAAAAAACAATAAACAGGAATCAAAGCCACAAAATGCAAAGAACAGCCGCATCCGGCTAGATTGAACCTGCAATGTTCTTTGGCAGGGTAGGTGCCTCCAGGAGGAATAGGCCTGGAGCGTTGCCTCCAGTCGTCCCTAAATTTGACCTGCTTGGGCTCCGATTTTTCATCTGCTCCACAACAATCAAACGAAGCATTATCACTCCGAAACACAATCATATGCGGCGGAATCAGAAGAACACGACGGATTTACAGAGCGACGCGAGAACTTACTTGGAGAAGACGACGGCGACGACGACGATGAACGGACAATGGAAAGTGAGAGAGGAGTGGAGCGGAGGTTGGCGATGGAGTGCATCACAGCAGAAGAGTGTGCAATGAAAAAAGCTTCAGAAACAGAGAGTTTTTCATCCACATATATTATTTCAGCTGGATAAACCACGCTCCATTGGTCACATATTTCTTTTCTTTTTTTTTCTTTTTTTTTGGAAATTGGTTTAGCACTTTTTTTTTCATTGTCATTTATGCATAGCAGATTTAAGTATAATTTTTTTTATTTTCCAATTTTATCCCTCATGGATGCTATAGAAAATTGAGAATTTATTGATGGAAGCATAGACATTTTAGTCATTTTACCATGATCAACCAATTTTATAATTTTATATTATATACGTAATTATAGTCATACTATTTGTTTGATAAACGCGGATTTAAAAAAGACTTCAATAGCAAAAACTTCAATACAACATACTACTAAAATACATACAAATACATATGTACTTTTTTTTTTTAATACAATAGTATTGGGGATAGGAGATTCGAACATGTAACTTGTAACTTCATGGTTACTAAATCGTACACGATGTTAGTAGAATTATGCTACTTTTGCCAATACATATGTACTCTTATAAACGTTACATACGAGTAACCGAGTTACATACGAGTAACCGATTGAACCCGAACACACTAACCGATTGAAACCGGCTACAACAAAGACATTACACCAATTTAAAAAAGAAATAGAAACATCAAGACATCCAAAATTCAAGGACCCATTTACTTAGACGGCAACTGTAAAATGCGTTCTCTCAAGGCCTTAAAAGTAACAACCATCCGATCCCGATCGGGGCGATTCTCTATAATCGCCGGAGCTTCCAAGAAGGCTCCGATCCAAGCGTGCAGCCGAGGAAACGATTCCGGTTCGATCAATTTCTCGCCGATCACCTCTTCAATCACGCCCAACCAATCGCCAAATATTCCATATACCAGATCCACCATCCCGATCTTCTCTCCGCCGAAGAACTTCCCCTCGCCGATCAGAGCTTTCTCTTCCACGATTCGCAGCATCTCCAAGCTCTCTCGCTTCGCCTTTTCGTGTTCTTCCCCGTCCGAACAGAACATTCTCCATGTCGCCGGGGCCTGAATTGGACGCTCTGATTATCAGTTTAAACGCATTTCCAAGTAATTGTTCAAGGATTTTCTTGAAGGAAACGCTACAAATTTTGGTCAAATACATTTTTAGTGTGTGGAATTTAAATACTTGTGATTTTGTTGTGCTTTTCCAAATTTAAGTTTAGTTTTCTATTATTTTCTTTGTTTTTTGGTTGTAACTTGTAATAGAGAAAAGTTCACCTCCATTAACTAATGTCACGTACATATTGATTGACCCTACAACATTTAGATGTCCAGAAAAAAATTAATTTCTAGTAGATGACGATTGAATCCATCACTTTATAAACCTTAAGACCCTCGTTGACTTGTGTCACTCCATGATTTTGCCTCATCAAACTCAAATAAGTTACTTTCAAATTTGATATTCAAGCAAACATGATCATATCAGTAAAAATACAAAAATATTGTACATATATATTTGAAGATCAAATAAGAAAATGATTGTTATGATTAATATTCATAAAGAAAAATATAGCTGAAAAAAAAGAGTAGAATTTAAACTTCAAAATGTTTATATAATATCTATAAATCTTAATTTAAGCAAAGCAAAGCAAGCCAAAGTTAAAAAGAGGTAACTATTAACTAATAATTGTCCTTCCTTGTATTTCTATCAAGAATGATATAGATTACCTTATCTTCACTGAATCGAATCCAGAACCGAGCAGTAGCTCGATGAAGGGGA
Organism: Sicyos baderoa; assembly: GCA_037832685.1. Lineage (NCBI taxonomy): Eukaryota > Viridiplantae > Streptophyta > Magnoliopsida > Cucurbitales > Cucurbitaceae > Sicyos > Sicyos baderoa. The sequence goes on from JBBMEF010053459.1 coordinate 59,115, forward strand.
TCGGCGGGGAGCAAGGGATTCTGGGGCCATGTCTCGTCGATGTATTCGAGGATGATCGAGGACTCACAAATCGACTTTCCGCCATGAACGAGCACCGGGACCTTCTTGTGTATGGGGTTATAGTGAAGGATCAAAGGACTTTTGTTGGTGAGATCTTCTTCTACATATTCATAGGGTATCCCTTTGATGGCCAGAGCCCAAATTACTCTGTAAGTGAAAGGGCTGGACCAGTGCCCATGGAGCTTCACTTCAACCATTGTCAATGGAGGATTTGGTACATTTTTATTGGACTCTTTCTTGTCTTCTTCTGCAAGTTTTGAAATTTTTAATTGAAGTGATTTGTATAATCTAGGTTAACTTTGACTTTGTCAATGTACAATAACTTAATCATATATATAATTGTGTTCACAAGAATTTATCCAGATCTTAACCATTTTCAATAATCATCTCATCTAATTATATTTGATTACAAGACAATCAACTAATTGTAGTATGTAATAGCATTCGAATATACATCTTTAATGATAAAAGATTAAATCAAAATAAAATTGAATCAAAGAGAACGTAATAAATAAAATAAAAGAAATAACGGATAAGAAAGTTGAAGCTTGTAGTCAGTTTCCTTGAAGTTGATTCACCGTCACCTTCCAATGTGCTTAGAGAATTAATAGGTGACAACCTCTCAGGATACAATGACTTCGTCTTTAATCCATAGCACAAGGATTGAAGACAGACGAACTCAAACCGTGAAGAATTCTATCCCCATTAAAGATTTGGAATATTTTTCTTTTTGTTATGTTTTCGTTGTTTTTCCGTTGTTTGAAAATGAAGAATACGTAGTGGTTTTATAGCCAAACAAAAAAAAAAACCAAGGAACGTTACGAAATAATAATGGGAGGAAAATGTAACGTTTTCGGTTTCAAAATATTAATGGGAATAAAATTGTAACGTTTACAGTTTTAAAAGAAAACGGTAACGGTTACAGTTTCAAAGGAAATTAAATTTGCATTTTTCCAACACTAATATCGAAAGAGTTTCTATTCGCAATAAGCCTACTTGTCGGGAGGGCTCGAGGAAGAGGGAATTCTTGGGCACTCCGCCGTATTAAGGAAGTGGATACACTCTCATTTCCCTTTTCGAAATTTTTTAATAAAGGCACGTTTGGTGCTAAGTGTATGCAAGTTTTGGAAACATGTATGCAAGTCCTTGAAGTTAGAGTTGGTTTTCGTCAAGTCTTTTGTGAAGAAGAGTTATTTAATAAAGATTTTCCTGCTATAGGATTAAACGTTTTTTACCTCCGAAGGTGTCTCCACTCCTCTACGGTTTTGGAGCTCGCTTCATTCTTCTTGATGGTTATCTGTAAGTGAGTATGGTGTATATCAGATTGTTTAGCCTCCATGTCTCATCAAAACTCAACCATTGAAGTGTTGAAATTTTTTAGTCCTTCTATACTAATTTCTTTCTATTTCAAGTATAAGAAGATTAGATTTATGTTGATCCTCCTTGAATTTTTCTAAATTTTGATTTTTCTTGTAATAGTCAATTTTAGTCCGGATTGTGGACTAAATTTCTCTGTACTTTATTTGTACTCCTATTTGTTGGGAGTGCGATTACATGTCTTTCCATTATTAATTTTAATGAATGGTTCTTGATTTCAAAAAGAAAAAAAAAATAATCAAAAGAGTTGTAACCTAATGATTTAATTTTTTTTGATGAAAATTCAGTTTAACTTCAAAAAAATTTATTCTACTAATATATATTAAAAGAAAATCATTATACTTTTCATTCATCGTTTCTCGGAATAATTTTTAATTTTCACAGTTAAAGACATTATACTGCTCGATCAAGTTAGAATATAAAAAAAAAAACAATAGTTTGTAGAAAAATATACTTAAATATAATTAATAAGTCAGTGTAAATTAATTTACTATTTTTTATTTATTGATGTTGATATGTTATAAAATTAAATAATATATTAGGTAATTGATTCACACACAACAATATTAAAATAAAATAATAATTTTCATAATATAGTTTTAAATATAACTTTTCTTTTTGTTAATGTTATGAATTTGACTATTTGGCCTTTATATGTCACTATACTTTAAAACATTTATTTAATTGATCTCTTGTGACTAATTTGTCCTTTCATCTTAACATATAGTTTTTTTTTACTCTTTTTCCAATGATAATTTTAGAATTTCACTTAAATATAACTATAAAATCTCACAGAAGACTTTTCTCAAAGAAAAATAAAATTTAAAAAATCTCACAAAAGACTTCATCGAATATTTATAATTTTAACTCTTCAATTATGAAAACATACTAAATATAGTAAAAACATACTAAATATAGTAAAGTAAACAACATGAACCAAAACATTATTACAAGGGAATTTGCATCTTAACATATTTTTTATTTTTCATTACAATTATAATATATTTTTAAAATAATTCATTCATAACATATTTTGTCTAAAATTCCTATTTTATTATAATTAGATTTCTATCGGTCCTGTTGATAAATTTCTATCAATTCAATGTCAATTATTTTTGTACCCAAATGAATAACTTTGAGAATTATATTATACATAAAATTATATTTTATTTTTTAATAAAACTAAAATAGTAATTTAAACCATTTTCATTCAAAAACAAAAAAAATATATATATATA
>JBBMEF010053520.1:0-12466 GCA_037832685.1 Sicyos baderoa
GCTAACAAACGACGAGCCTTTATTGCAGAAACAACAGGAGGATAAGCTCCACTACGTACTCCTCGGAACTTGAAACTCGGCCATCCAGGAGGCCTAGAAACTTCCTCTTTCTGACGGCAGTCGATAACTGCGTGGTTTTCAGACAACCACTCCATGCCTAAAATCATGTCGAAGCCACTCATAGCCAAAAATATGAGTGAGACCTAAAGGCTCTAAACTTAAACGTGCAGATTCAACAAAAGCAACATATATAAAAGTGCGTAGAACCGGAATCAAATAGTACAAAGGCATAATGTTCCAGAACTGGGACTGTACCTGCCACCGCGGCCTCGGTACCATCTGCCTTCTGACGAGTCGTAGCATACACTCGTCCCTGCTGGTGCTGCTGCTGCTACTGAGCTGGCTGAACTGCAGCCTGAGTACAAGCTCGGGCCATATGCACTCGTATTCGCTTTAGAAAAATTTCGCTCATATATCATTTGTTCTAAAGTAACTATTTTTTCTGACCATGCAGCAATTAGATACTTGCTTAAAAAACAAGATGCAAAACCCCGACTGTTACGATGGGTTTTTCTATTACAAGAATTTGATGTAGAAATCGTGGACAAAAAAGGTTGCAAAAACGTGATCGCAGACCATCTGTCCTGATTGGAGTACCAAGAAGACAAACAATCTCCTACATTTATTCGCGATGAATTTCCTGACGAACAACTATTCTCTATGAATACGAAGGATTAAGAACCATGGTTCGCAGATATCGCGAATTACTTGCTCAGCAGCATCATACCTGAAGAGTTAAAACACAATCAGCGCGAAAACATTTTTTGCACGAAATTAAACAGTATTTTTTGGATGAACCATTTTTATATAAAACAATGTGGAGACAACATTATTCGCAGATGTGTAGACCAAGCAGAAGCAAAGGAAATCACTCGCGAATGTCATGCTAGAAGAGCATACGCTGGCCATTACGGTGGGGCAAAGACAGTCGCTAAGATATTTCAAATTGAGTATTTTTGGCCTACTATTTTTAAAGATTCGTATAATTTTGTTAAATCATGCGAACAATGTCACCGAGTAGGAAATATAAGTAGAAAAGATGAAATGCCACTGAAATATATTCTAGAAGTAGAATTATTCGATGTATGGGGCCTCGATTTTATGGGACCTTTCCCGAATTCGCATGGCAACAATTATATCTTGATAGCAGTAGATTATGTCTCCAAATGGGTAGAAGCAATGGCTTGTGCGAATAACGATGCACAAACCGTAGTAAATTTTCTACAAAAACATTTTTTTTCTAGATTTGGTACTTCTCGAGCTTTAATAAGCGATGGAGGCACCCATTTCATTAACCGTACTTTAACCTCAGTTTTGCAGAAATATAATATTCGCCACAACATTGCAACTGCCTACCACCCCCAGAGCAATGGACAAGCTGAAGTGTCCAACCGGGATATTAAGCGAATTCTTGAGAAAGTGGTAAGTCCCAATCGAAAAGATTGGGCAGTTAAATTAGATGACGCTTTATGGGCATACCGTACGGCATATAAAACACCACTAGGAATATCCCCATTTAGACTCATCTATGGAAAAGCATGCCACTTACCATTAGAATTAGAACACAAAGCATATTGGGCCACTAAGGAGTTAAATTTAGATTCTGTAGGTATAGGACCTACGAGAAAATTACAACTCCTAGAACTAGAGGAATTCAGACAATTTGCATATGAAAATGCTAAGATTTATAAAGAAAAGACAAAAAAATGGCATGACATGCGACTTCAACCAAAAAGTTTTGAACCTAGCCAGCTTGTACTTCTATATAATTCGTGTTTGCGACTTTTTCCTGGTAAATTGAAATCCAAATGGTCAGGACCATACAAAGTCATTCAGGTACATTCAAACGGGGCAGTCTTAATTCACAACGATCTGGATGCATCAGAATTCTTTGCGAATGGACATCGCCTTAAACATTATTATGGTGAAGAATTACGCTCAGCGGAATTCAACACCCTTCTTGACGATTAAAATTTTACTATCCATCCCTTTACTGCGAATATTTTTATTTCTTTTTCTTAGTTGTTATGCCTTTAGATTAATGTCATCATGCCTTGAATCTAAATCGCATATATTAATTTTTTGATGTTTCCTTGCGAACTTGCATATCACATACGTTCTTTTACCTTATCGATTTGTCAGTTTTCACTATTTTTCGCAATATTGCTCTTTTTGTCATTTATACATATGATTGTTTTCGCAATATCGCTCACTTTCCGCGATTATTTGTTTTTACACTTTGTTTATTTTTTGTTGACATCGACCCACAAACAAGGAGCTCTATTCATTTCAAAACTTCACAACCTTGTTTAAGTTTGGGGGTCCTTAAGTCATTGGGGACAATGCCTTCTCTAAGTTTGGGGGTATTGTTGCCTACATTTAGACTGCACCTTGATGTAGGTTTACAGCCACAAATAAATCGCATCCAGCGAATGGGCTATAAAAAATAAAAATAAAAAGTATATATATATATATATATAGACCCAGCTGAAGTATGCAAATACATTCAAAACCATCCATCCTTGGGGGGACAAAAATACTTGCCAAAATAAGCATATTCAAAATGCATGAGAGGCAAAGCAAATCAAAGGGATAGTTGCCCAAGTCTATAAAGCTATTTACCCAATCATGATTGGAGAATATAGTTGGACTGTAAAATGAGAGAATTCGCTTTGGCAAAAGATGAGCGAAAATAAAAAAAAATTAAAAAGTTGAAGAAGTCGGGAAACGAACAGAACAAGCTCCAAGTTTGAAGGAAGATGAAAGCCAAAACAAAGCAGCATCGTATAAACAATTCGTTAAGGAACGAGTGCAACAACGCACTACTTCGTATTGACAGGTAACAATATTAGCAATATGCGAATTATAATGCTCATTGATAAATACATAGATAAAAAGCATGTATGCATGATATGAAGTCAAAACGAAAATAGAATTTAACAATTGTGATGCTTTATTTTAGGCTGCTGTCATTTATCTTTATGCATAATTACTCGAGACGAGTAATAATTCATGTTTGGGGGTGTGATAACTCGCGGATGCGAGTGAATTTAAGACATCGAATTATAGAATAACTTAGTAAAATACATAAGAAAGACATTAAAGTTCGTTCTAAACCAGACATATTTGCGAACTTCCTCAACTTATAGTTTTTTGAGTAAGAAAGGATAAATTCTACAAAAAGATAGAATTATTTAACGTTTGTTATGTATAAGATAAAAAAGAGTTCGCAGTCCCTCAATCCTTGCGAAAGCGAATTAGAAGATCGACCATCGGACAAGTATACGCGTCAACCATCCAAACAAGATCGCATCAAAACCACGAGACGTGCACACTAACGAGAATTTCGGGAACGAAGTGGAGATCGTGGACGAGAGTCTCGGACTCAACTCAGCACCTATAAAAGACGACTGGGAAGAAGAAGAAAAGTACGAAAGAAATATAGAACTAAACGTTGTCGATGAAGGATTCTAAAGAGTCCGGAAAAGAGTTGAGAAGATCAATCCATAGCACAGCCGTGACACTGTGCATGAACCCACTCAAGGCTAGGCATCTAAAATCGTCAGCGTCCAATATTTGTATTCGTTCGTTAATTTACTGCTTTTATTTACAACTTTTATTTACTGCTTTGATTTATCTTTTCACAAACTTTACTGCTTATTTATTGCTTTTCACGTTTTATATTATATTGTGTACTCAAATCTTTTGTTATTAAAAGTGACAGTTTTATTTATAAAAGCAAGTTTACGCAAACTTTACTGCTTTCTTTACTGCTTTTCGCGTTTTAAATTATCTTGTGTACTCGCATATTTTATTTATAGAAGTGACAGTTTTATTTATAAAAGTAAGTTTACGTAAACCTTATTTACTTGCTTACATTTACTTTATTCAGAGTTAGCATTTTAGAATTCGCTGAGTTAATTTACAACGAAAGTCGTGTGCAGAATGTAAAAGTAGAGGGAGTGGATCTAAAGGTTCCGCTATTTAGCTTCGAGAGAAGTAAGTATCTTAATACTTTAATCTATGGTATTTTTTGAACGATAGTTCTCAATTCGTATTCGCTTTGAAGAGGAGGTTTACTAGAATTTCAGTACAAATTTGACGAGCTGAATGGATCAAGAGACTAAGTGGGTTGGGCGTTAGTTGCAGTTGTAGAATTAGTTCTTGCGAAAACTTCTTTGCCGCTATTTAGCTTCGAGAGAAGTAAGTATCTTAATACTTTAATCTATGGTATTTTTTGAACGATAGTTCTCAATTCGTATTGGCTTTGAAGAGGAGGTTTACTAGAATTTCAGTACAAATCTGACGAACTGAATGGATCAAGAGACTAAGTGAGTTGGGCGTTAGTTGCAGTTGTAGAATTAGTTCTTGCGAAAACTTCTTTGTGAATTTCTGCTGCTTTGTTACTTATTTCACTTAACCGATAACCAAAACCCTTCATCAAATATTTTATCCGATAACAAATTGACAACTTGTTATCACCATCCTCGCATTTTCACCAACTTACAAATAGACGAAGTAAAACATAATTCCATGTGGAGATGACTTAACTACTTACTTTTAAAACTTGCTGCAATCGACAAGATATACTTGCATTTGCAATTCGCTATAAATCATTCATTATTATTCGCAATTTGCGAACCACTACACAAGCGAACAACGATCCACGAGGAAGATGAAATGTTAGCTCAAATGAGTTTTGTTCTCCCTATGGTTTGAGCTGTCCAAAGAACATCACGAGCTCGCGCCACTTGCCTAGGTAGGTGGATTAATCTCATCCATTGAATCATCAACAGACAAGATTAATTCAGGCCTTAGAAGGTAGTTGGGCTTTTCTGTTGGGCCAGAAAGGTTGTTTGCGGACCTGATTTTTAACATATATTATATATATATATATATATATATATATATGTAATTATACATATTTAAGTTAGAATTTCTTACCAAATGGGTTAGTGACACAATACTTTCATTATTTGGATGTAGACAAATTCAACACCAACGTCATGTTCGATCCGAGAATTGGTATTTGTCCCCTTCCTCCGATATGTATTAAAAAAAAAAAAGTTAGAATTTTTTATTCTAGTAAGAGTTTCCTTATATCCCAAATTTTATTGTGTTTCCTATTTTAGTTAAGATTTCCTTTGTATTTTTGGGGCATTTGGATTTGAGAAATATTAGAAAAGAGGAAGGAAAGGGAAGTATTCAAGGGGATTTAAGTTGTGAGCTACGAGATTAGTATTAGGTGAAGAAATGAAAGAAAAACCTTCTTTTGGATTGGTATAAAGAGTGATGGATGGAGGAAAATCTTGTTTGGATAGTGAAGGATACGTGAAAATCTTACTTGGAGATTTTGGAAGTGAAGGATAGATGAAAATCTTACTTGGATAGTGATGTTGGGGCAAAAGTGGATTAAAACCTTATTTGAGGTTGGGAGTTTAAAACATAAGCGTATTGAAAATCTTGTTTGATAAAAAAGATTAATGACCGAGTAATTTCATTGTTTGATGATAACTTAGTTTAACATTCACAAATTCAATCTTACAAATTGGTATTTGACTATCGTATTATTTAAAATTAGTATTGTTTAAGATTTGTTGATCTTCCTCCTCCAATTTGTATTGAGAAAATCTTGTAATTATTACTTTATATTATTTTGTTTCTATTTATTCAATTGTTATCTTAAAAGAAAAAGAAAAAAAAAAACTAACAACTAAAATTTCTTACAAAATTTTCACAATGATGAGTGCAATGATCAATGCATCAATTATCATTCCACTAAAATGAGATTTAAAATTATTCCAATATTTTATTTTAAGTTGACTCTGTTTAGGTTAAAATGTGTTTTAAAATATTATATTTCAACAATATCTTTAAACTTTGAACAATTTTTTTTCTAAAGAATAATAATAAAGTTATCAAAATTAAAATTGAACTAATAATTTTTTTTTTTTTATTTCAATTTGATCCTTGTATTTAATTTAAATTGTTGATTTCTAATCCAATTTCCACATAATTATTAGAATTGAAATAATTTACATTCTTAGTTCTTTAAGTTTTATTCTTTATTATAATTAAGTTTCTAATTTATAATCTAATTTACAAATTATAAATATTATTCAACTAATGGAAATCTTAAATTTAAATTATTCATCTCTCAAAACAGAACTTAATGTATATTAATCTTGGGTGAATATGATACAAAAGATAGGCGAACAAAATATATAAAATTTACATTTATTTCTTTTAATTTTGATATATGATTAAAATTCTAGTTTCTAAACGAATATGAAAGGTTTCATAAATTTCAACAAAGTGAAATTCATAAAAATAAATTAGAGACAAAAAAAAAGAAGTTAAAGTTAACCAAAAAGAACAAGTGGTTGAGATTTAATGAAAGTTTGATGCAGGTTTGATATGGATTTGATAAGAGTTGGATGGGAGTTATGGATGTTCATTTACCACAAGAAACAAACAAGGGCCTGTTTTAAGACTCAAACTCAATCCCTTCCCCCATCCAAACTCCCATTCCAAACCCCCTCTCTAAGTTTTTTTTCTTTTTTTCATCCTCAGCAGATTTTTCTTTTTAGTTCTACAAACGATGATGGGAGATATGAACCCATGACGACTGAGCTACTGCTCTCGTCGGTTGTATGCAATTAATACATCTCATGATTTCTTTTTGTATATTAAGGGTTCAATCCCAGCTCTAATATATGTGCTATTCTAATGAATAATATATGGAGTATTTTCCTCATCAAAGTTTCTATTGCCTAGATCTAATTGCACTGTTACCTAGATTTTATAAGCAATGAAAGGAAGTGAAGATAGAAATTCCTAGATTTTATTGTATATTATATGGTTGAAAATTAAAAAAAAAATGTTTGATGTGATATTTGATATGATTATATAAAGATTTGATGTGATATTGAAGGAGAGGTTGAAGAGGAGTTGCATAGAAGTTAATGAACTAAAAACAAAGATGGAGTTGGGATTTCTCAACTCCTTCCTCTTCCTCTCCTAAACCCCAAAATCCAATCACCCCAAATAAAACTCCGCTTTATAAAACTTGATACTCAATCTATAAATTACATGATAAATATATATTGTATTGGCACATTGATATGTAATGCAAAAAAAAATCAGCCTTTCTATGGCACAAACAAGAGTTTGTGAGGATAAAAGTTGCCAAGAAGCAGAAGCTGAGGGAGTATTATTAAGCACATCACAATTTGATAGAATGAAACAGCAAAGTTGAACCATCCACTTTTTCTTCCTTTTGTGAAAATCTTCATCTCAATCACAATGGCACATTTGCACTCTCTCCTCCTACTTATCATCTGTTTCTTTATTTTCCTTAAAAAAGTGAAGGGAAGTTTGCCTGGTTCGCTTGCCAAGAACTGGAAAACGAATACAACAATAGTCAATGGCATGTAATCGACATCGAAAGCGGAAACTTGTACAAAAGAAAAGAAAACATTTTTGAAAGACCTTTTGTCTTTGTCAGGTTATTAGAAGCAATGACTGAGGATTTCCACTGATTATAGGCTTGTTCACCCATTGCCTTGCTTCGTTTTGATCTTGGAAACTATAAGTTTTTGAACAGGAAATGAAACAAACATTGCACATTGAAACAACAGACAACATTTTGAATTAACTGTGAACAAGACCAGGTAGACTTGTTTCATGAAATTCAAGTACTTAGAATGAAGGGATCAAAGAAAAAACAAAGAAATCTCTATTTACCTCTTTGCCATCATCCGATAAATAACCGCCATCCTCGACCTTCCTTTTTTCTGGCAACGCGTCTAATAGGTCTGTTGCAATCCAATCATGGGGAGAGCAAGAAGCACAAGTTAAGCCAACAAAATAACTGAGAGTACATATGGTAAATGAAGGGATCAAAGACGACGCATACCTCGGTTCCCTTTGGCTTCCCTGGGATCTTTCTTTTCACTAGAAATCCCAAAGACATCGAAGCACAAATCCTTCATCGAAGTAGCAACCTGGTACCGACGTAATTTGTTAATATTCGTCTTATTTCCAATGCACAAATCAACAGAGAGAAAAAAAACAGCTTCTTACACTTGAGAATTCAGATTCAGAGGTACCACTGAGTTCAATGAGCTTAACTTTGTCACCCTTGAGCTATTATATGAAGCATCATTTCCAATAAGAATTACTGGGCAAGCATACATTGATACATCCATGTCCCCAAACTGAAAAGATGAATATAAATCACAAGGTACCTTGTGCTTTTTTGCACACAAGTAGAAGGCTACAGCCGTAAATACCGGTCGAGAAAAGTCAGCACTCGCCTGTCGAGAAGCTGGCAGTGATGCAACAAACCGGTCCTTGTATCTACACAAATAAAAATAAACTTTAACAAATGGATGTATAATTAAAAATGACAAGAAACTGAAAAGTATTTTTATTACATGGATCTTACATAGATAAGCCCTTTTGGACAGAAGAAATTAGCCTAACACACCCAAACTGCACAGCCAATTCTCTAATATCCAGCCTATTTCTGCAATACCAGAAAACCAATTAGTTGTTGCAGGTAACCAAAAAGTGAAATGAAAAGCAAGAAACGCGTACTTGAATCCGAGACCATTCTGCAAACAATTGAAAGATCGGGTATACGCCTTCTCCGACATCCCGCTTAACTTGATTGCACTTGATCTATCGAAAAGAGTCCCTAATCTGCCACGACATGAACCAATTCTCATCAAGATCCAAAGGACAGTCGAATACATTATAGTGTATTGAAAATCCCCACTACCTTGTGGCCGCAATTTCCAAACAGATTATGGCCTTGCAAACCTCCCCCTGAAAACAAGGGCTCAAATAAAATGTGAAATTGACAAGAACCAGTAATCTTGTAGTGAGTGGAAGAATGCTTACGACGCCCATGACAGAAGAGCTGAAATGGAGATCGGAGAGGCGGCGAAATTCCCCAGCTTTTCGGATGACGGTTTCGAGGTCCGAAAGATGGAGCTTGCGGGCAATGCTGCAGAGATCCATGTGGGAAGAAATTGGATTGGATTGGATTGGAGTGAGTTTAATTTTGTATTACTTTGAATTTGCCAATGGAACCTAACACAAAACACAATCAGATAAAGCAGTTCATATCAGAAGCTTGATTAAAAAAACAACAGATCAAGATTCAAGGCGAATATAATGGCGGCGACAGAGTTAGTAGAGCAATGTGGGCGCGAATATAATTTTAAACCCTAGATTTTTTTTAATTTTCTTTTTTTAAGCACAGAGTTACTAGTTTCAAATTAGTTAGTTGTGACCGTGGCGTTGAACTGAATTAGCATCCGACAATAAAACCAAGAAGGAGAAAATTGGAATCTTAAAAACTAAAGTTGATAGAACAACAAGAAAGCATTGTGTTACCTGTAATCCTTGAGAGGGAGAAGAGAACAGAGAGTATGTGAATTGAGGGGTAAGTAAGTAAGATGACACTTGTACGTTTCCCTAATATTTCCGCCCCCACTAAATTTTTCACCATCTTCTTCCCGCCTTTTCTTATTTTTAGTTTTTTATATTATTATTTTTTTTATTTTTTTTTGTGTACATATTTATACTATATTTAAAATCTACACTTTTTGGGAAAAATAAGTATTTTTAAACAAAAATATCTTTTTTATTTTTTATATACTTTTTTTTTGTTAATTATATCGATCAAATTATCGTAGATTTTAAATGATATTCAATTTAATTTTTGAACTTGTTTTTTAGTACATTGATAACTCTCCAGAATTGAGAGTTAAAATAAGAAAATAAGATATATTTTTATATGAATTTGCTAATATTTTATGGAATTAATATAAACTTTCGCTCAGTTATAACATTTATTCGCTTAAGCGAATCATCCTATGGTTTTCTGAGTATGATGCATTTTAGTAGTTTGGCTCAAGCAAAAGTGTCTGATTGTGTGCAAATATGTTAAGTGCTTAAGGATTGATTCTTCTTAGTTTACTTGCAGCCATTCAACGAAGCGAAGTTCTCACTGAACGAAGGGAAGCTCATTAAGACGAAGGTGTTCGTCACATCAAATCATCAACAAAGCAAAACACACTTCGTCTTAACATTCAACGAAGCCAACCAGACGAAGCAGCACTTCGTCGATACAAAGCCTGGTGCTGTGTTGCTTGGTTTAGCGAGTTTGAATTCGAGAGAACCAAACAAGGAGCTTGAGAAAGCCAACTTTTAGAGCTCGAGAGAGCCAAAGAGAAACACGCAGTATATTGTGGTGGTTGATGTGTTGTTCGCTTAGTCATTGTAACGACCTAGAATTTTAGAACGTCGTTTCAGGTTGTTTTGACCGTTATTCCCATTAAGTGGTCCTTGAATGGAGTTTGGAGTTAAATATGTGTTCTTGATTCTTGGCAGCTTTTGGTCGTTATTCATAAGTAGTTGGAGATCGTTCGGGATTGGAGTTGTAAAAGAATTAAAGTTGGGTTGAAGGTTGTTGGTACCTTTCTAATTTAAGTAGAGGTTCTTGATTTTCTTGGATGGTTTAAAAAGCTCGTTCTTGGCCTTCTTGATTTTCTTGGTTTGTTAAGTTCAAGATCGGTTTCGATGGTTTGGAACTCGTTTTGTTTTTAAAAGAAAATTAAGGATTTAATAGTTGGCTTTAGTGGGATTCGAACCCACGTTGGGAAGTTGTTTAGGTGGGGGTTTGAAAAGAGAAATTAAAGAAGAAAAAAAAAGAAACTCCCGCGGTGGGGTTCGTAGCTTGAATTTATTGGATTTAATTGGGTTTAATTAAAAGAAAAGGAGTTTAGGTTTGACTTTTGTTTCCAACACAAGTTTTGGTCGTCGTGGATTCTTTCTCAAACGCTCTCTCTTCTCCCACGCCGTTCCTTTTAACCAAGGTGAGTTTGTGTTCGTTCGTCCTTCTTCTTTGTGTTTCGGATCAAGATTTTTGGGTTGTGTGTTCATTCATCTCGTTCGTTTGTTGCTGGCATTAAGATCGAGCGCCTTGCTGCTTGAATCGTCGCTGCCTGAATCGGTTTCGAATCCTCGCTGCCCGTTCGGCCACGCCATGGATTTTCGAGGTAAGGATCTTTTCGTGCTTCGTCTTCTTCGTTTGTTTCAGTTTTGGAGTTTTGATCTCTGAGGTTTCGATCTGGTATCTCTTTCCATCTGTTCCTGTAGTCCTGATCCATCACATACCTGAGCAGCTGTAAGGACCCGACCGAATTAATGGTCCTAAACCCTAATCTTTACTTCATGCATGCATTCAAAGCGGAATATATAAACTAGATAGCGGTTTCGTAACTCCTAGATTCCTCTTTCAATTTAAAACATGTAAAACATTAAGAAAACAACAGTAAAGCTGAAACCTGTCCCTGTCTCCAAGCAACCTGTTCCAACAAATTCATTTACATAATTCCCTGGCCAGAGAGGTTTAAAACAGAAGTAGCATAAATCCATTCAGTCCAATAGTTTCAGAGGAATCCAGACAAGTTATAAGCAATTCACCTAAGGGCTCCGTGCCCACTACATGCAATGAAAAACACTTAAAAACAACCATAGTAGTCAGAGTCTAAAATAACAATTTATTTAAAACGGGAAGTCGTTCCATGATCCGCCTCAGCTCCTCCAGTCATTAGCGCAGCTGCTCCAAGTTACCTGGTGGAAAACCACAGAGTAAGGGTGAGTAAACGAGTTACTCAGTAAGAATCCCCAACCGGGGTACATAACAACTTAAAGGTCATCTAGCCAGAAATATACAAACAACAGATTTCAAATATACTTTCACAACAGACCAGTAAGCCTGAGAACCCAAGGCTTTCAATCCACTCTCACAAATAAACTCAGAAGAAGCAATGTACTATTCTCAAGATCTCGAGGGAGCCTTCAGTTGGGGAAACAAGAGCGTACGCACACATCGCATGCTACTGGATCCAGATAGGTGCTGATCAAAGGCAACCTACTCTGGTCCAGGTCCACATGCCCTAAAGACTCGGAATGGTGTCACTGAATCATAGGGATGCGAGACCTCGACATCGAGCTATGTCAGCATGAACCACCATAAACCGCCTGCAGCTAGGATCCGCCCATAGCAGGCTTACACTGTGAGTCGGTCCTGCTCAAAGGCTACAGACTTGGACTAGACCGACATGATATGAACCATGCCGGCGAACCGGGGACAGGACAAGCCTCGTCATCCTCCCGGCCAGCGGTGACAACTGTACGTCGTGCCACACCGCCCAAGCATTACGGACTAGGCTAGGCCACTGCAGGGTTAGCTAAACCGTGCTGGCTAGCAGGGGTGGAGAGTGTACTCTCGCACGAGCCTGCCTGGGGAGAATGTTCGTTATGCCGCCCCGCCTATAGATGATGACCCCTAGACAAATGCTAAGACTAAGAGCTACATACATCATAG
>JBBMEF010053541.1:0-12465 GCA_037832685.1 Sicyos baderoa
TTTTTGCATCCTGTTCATAACTATGCTTTTGTTGCATATGACCCCTCTTCTCTTGGATCTGTTGGTGCCTCAGCAGTCCAGGCTGCAAAATTATTACCCGGTAAGCTTTGTTTCTTTGATGACCTAATGTTGTCACTGAAGTTCTAATTTTAGAGAAGAAACAATTTCATTGAAAATGAAATAAAGGGAGTTGTACTCTCAATCACCAAAAAGCGTATTACATGAAGAATCTCTAATGAGAAATTAAAGAAGAAAGACAATAATTGTAAAGTGAGTGAGACCGCATCTCTAAAAATTCTTCCATTTCTCTCACACCAAAGATTTCTAGAAACGATACCTATAAGCAAAGAAACCAAAAACAAATAGGTGGCTCAAACATTCTGCATCAGACGAACGCATAACACACCATGAAGGAGATTATGTGATCAGCAGTATTAATGCCCTCATGTCTAATCTTTCGTAAAATTTCTTTATTTTCTCATGACTAAGCCTTATGTTGGTACCAAGATTCCATTGGTGTTAATCGGGGACCAAAGTCAAAAAGGAGATGATATGCTGGTCACGTAAAAAGGAGATTGTCAAAAGTTGTAGTATTTTTTTGAGATTACAACAATTGGGGGTGGGGAGACTCGAACCCAAGACCTAGAAGTCATTAGGTGAGTATAAATGTCGGTTGAGCTATTCCTCTGTTGGCAAAAGTTGTAGTATTAGAATCAGAGATTCTAAGCACCCCATGTTGCTTCAAATGACATGCCTAAACATCATCTTCTTCGAACTCTCCTATTGCAATCCTTGTTGAGTCGGGTTGTAAGAATCATTGTCTTCTAACATCCTCTTCCAAATGGGTTGTAGACTGTCCTCAAGAGGTGGCGCGATGGTCAAAGGCTTGGGCTTTGAATGTGTGCTCCCCTCAAGGTTTCAGGTTCGAGACTCACCTATGACCAACTTTGGAAGTGTCCTCTATTTGATGGCATTATTGGCTGTAAAGGCTAAATCCTTTAACTGTTACACTTTATTCACATCTATGTAACTCTTTGGTTCTTTTTATTTTATTTCTTCTTAATGAAAAGTGCGGTTTCTTATAAAATATAGAAAATTATAAAAAAAGAAGATATATATATATATATAATGTTCGTTGACTGTTTGATATTTCGACTATAGTTTGTCTTTTTATTAATTTTCTTGAGTAAGAAACTCTTTACTCTTCTTTAACAGAGCCTGCATTACGGCGGGGTGATTCAGTCTACCTTGTTGGATTAAGTAGAAGTCTGCAAGCAACTTCCAGAAAATCAATTGTAACCGATCCTTGTGCTGCTTTAAATATTGGCTCTGCTGAATCTCCTCGATACAGAGCTACTAATATGGAAGTAATTGAGCTTGACACTGGTAAATAAAAGTTATATGACATAATAAACCATCAATTATGATATCAAGATGTCTTATTATAATAATTTTATTTCAGATTTTGGTAGTACATTTTCGGGAGTGCTCACAGATGAGTATGGGAGGGTCCAAGCTATCTGGGGAAGTTTTTCTACGCAGGTAAGAAGTTTTCCGACTAAACGAAACTTCTTTGTAGACTGTAGCTAACAGTCTGGATCATGTATGCAGCTGATGTTTACTGATCGTCAGACTGTAAGAGGTATTCCTATATACACCATCAGCCAAGTCCTTGACAAAATTCTTTCTGGGGCAAGTGGGCCACCACTTCTAATAAATGGAGTGAAAAGACCAATGCCCCTAGTTAGAATTTTGGAAATTGAACTTTATCCAACACTGCTCTCGAAGGCTAGAAGTTTTGGATTGAGCGACGAATGGGTGCAGGTATTTTTCTAATTTCGTCAAAGTTTAACTTCCTAAGCACGGTGCTTATGGGGCATCTGTATCTTTCTTATTGAACTTAGTTTGGAAAAATACTTTTGATTAACAGATTGATGAGTTATGATACTAATATTGTCCTGACACATGAATCTGATTCTTCCAACAATAATCATAATTATGTACTTTGAATGTGGTGAAACCTTTTCTTTTTTGCTCATTGTGTAAGAGTTTGAGTTTATTTAGGAGTTTAGCACTTTATGTCCTTTTCGGTAATTTTACATATATTAGTTATGGTTTCCTTTAAATGCCTGTATATATGTATTTTCTACAATTCTAATGATTGAGAAATAGAGAAGATTTTGTCTTCACAATTACATATTGCAAGTATTATTATCTTTAACTGACGAACACCCTCTAGACTCCTTTTTTTCCTTTATCTGAAATCTGAATTATATTATTGAACTCAAGTCCGTGGTGGTTACTTTTTGGCATTTTGATAGATTCTAGCTCTATCAAGCTCCCCCTCTCAATGACTTTAGTCAAAAGAATATTCAAGTTGTATTGATTGAATAGAAGAGTACATCTTATATAGGCCAAGGGGCTAAGTAACTATCTAACTAATTGCATAAATGCCCCTAAGATATTTATAATATTTCAAAAGGCCCAAACCTTATCACATTTGTTATCAAAATACATTATTGTTTAATTTGTTTGCTGTCTCACTGTCTCTTAACCTATATTCAAGGCTCTAGTTAAGAAAGATCCAATCAGGCGGCAGGTTTTAAGAGTCAAAGGTTGTTTAGCTGGATCAAAGGCTGAAAATTTACTAGAGCAAGGAGATATGGTGTTAGCGATAAATAAACAGGCAATTACATGCTTCTACGACATAGAAAATGCTTGTCAAGAACTAGACAGAAGCAATAGCTCTGATGGAAAACTTAACATGACTATATTCCGACAGGTTAGCCAAATGATATGCTCTCTGTTTCTCCATTTATTTCGACCTTCTTATAGGCGGTGGTCTTAGACAGGAGTGACCCTTTCTGTTATTGTGCTTGAACAGATATTAGGAAATTTTATATTGTTTTGCTGGCATTTCAGGGGCATGAAATTGATCTTCTTGTTGGGACGGATGTAAGAGATGGGAATGGCACAACCCGTGTAATAAATTGGTGTGGGTGCATTGTTCAAGATCCTCATCCTGCTGTACGTGCTCTCGGATTTCTTCCTGAAGAAGGTCATGGTGTATATGTAGCAAGGTACTGCTTTATTTACCATTTTTTTTGGGTACTGATGATTCCTTGGATTATGCATGGGTTCGTGATATGTGTCATTTATTTTCATGTAAGGCGAACTGGGTACCTAGTTTCTTCACCCTCTCAAAGTCCCTGCATATTTTGTTTTTCTTACATTCTCTCATATGAAAGTATCATATACGAAAACAAGTTTTCAAAGTCGGAAATATTGGAATGTTTATGTAATTTTTTATAAACACTTTCTTGTAATGACCATGCCCTAAATTTTTAGAAATAATGTTCTCATTATGTCTAAGTCAAGAATTTGATCATGTTGAACATATTTTTTTTCCAAATCAAACCTTCTATCACAGATCCACCCAAAATTTACTGTATAACTCAGTCAGCTGATAGGTGCAAGCTTCTCCACTTTATCACAATTATAGGTTTAATTCTCTTCTAACTAGTTGGAGATCATTGTTGTAATCTTTTAGTTTTTGTTTATCAGCTTCCCTACTCTTGTTATTTCATAATTATAATTAAATTGTTTCTTTTCCAAATAAAAAAAAAAATTAACTCAGTCAGCTTTTACAAATTAATTGTCACGTTGTATTAATATTGCATGTTTGCTCCATGTCTGCCCTCCTCTCTTTTCCAGGTGGTGTCATGGGAGTCCAGCACATAGATATGGTCTTTATTCTCTTCAATGGATTGTTGAAGTAAATGGGAAGCTAACTCCTGATTTAGATACTTTTGTCAATGTGACTAAGGTATGTTTGCGTAGTTTTAATGACACATTCACCCAAACTAATATGCTTAGATATTGCATTATTTTATCTCCAGTGCCTTCTGTTGTGTTACTAAATGCTGGTTCCTATGATAATGATTCTCTGTATCTTACTGGAAATGAATGTTCCCCATGTACAACCACTGAAGTTAATTCCTTTTGGTCACCGACCGTATTATAAATTGCTTCATATACATGACGTTTTGAAAAACTATGTAATGCATACACACCTCCTTATTTGATGTCGTAAAACATCAAAGAATTCTGACACCACAATTGCCCCATCAATGACGTTGGGAGTCCAGAGTGATTCAATCCTATCTCTATCAATTTTCTAGAATTTGGTTTCATCAGTAACACACCAGAACAAGCTTGCTGTAAAAGCCTCTTGACCACAAGTCTCTTACTAGAATCCCACAAACCCTAGGCGTGTTTGGGGAGGGGTGTTTATGTTAATGGGGGGTTGGATTGTTATAACCCAACCCACATTTGGCCCACGGGTTATATTAACCAGTGGATTGGCCCAAACTCAAGCCGTCATTCCATATAACCTCCGCTGCCATTTTGCATAACCTACGGCTCGTTTGAGATAAATTATTCCTTTTTCTTTTATAGTAACATGTACTTCAAACACCGTTTATTGTAATCCTTCTTATAATAATTTACACTTCAAACATGATTTATTATAACGTTTGTTATAATAACTTGAACCCCAAACTGTATCTTAGAGATTTTCTCTTTTCATTTTCGTAATGAAAAGTTGTCACTTGTTTCAAAAAAAATAGCCTCAACCCCAAACATAGTTCATAATAACTCATCGTTTATAACTCGCCTCAAACATGGCTTTATATTCCGAGAGATGATTTCCATCCCCCTTTAAAACATATTATCTGGTTGATATAGTGTTACCAATATTGTTGGAGAAGATGTTAGAAATATTTTTAGTATATTAGCATATCAGGTAATTATTTGGAGGGGGTGGAGGTATTTATTAGTTGTTTATGCTTGACTTAATTTACCAACTAGAGTTTGGACTTAGAATGGCCATTGATATTACGTGAAAATCTCCTTTATTTCTCGTGTAGCCTGGTGTTTCTCTCCTGATCAGGGGTATGTCAAATTCTAGTGATGATTGAATACTGGTCTGATAGCTCCTAGTCGCTAAATTACTTGACCTATGGAAGTTTCATTTTGACTAATTATAGAATTCTGGGTACAAATTTGAGCATGTGTATCCAGATTTTAGGATTCGCTGGTGTAGCCAGGAAGATTTTGGGTTCTCGATTTTGTTGTGCTTTTAGATGATATGAATACGGGTAAGGAAGGATTTCCTAGTTTTGAAGGGGACGTTTATTAATGGTGCCAGAAAGATTGGTTGGATGAACCTAATAGCCCCAGCAAAAAAAAAAGGAAACAAAAGTAATTCAATGGGATTGGTTGCTGGGATTTTTCTTTGCTGAATTCATTTGGTCTCTGGGGTTATTTTATCTTCAGTTCACTCCATACATATTGTATACCTCTATTAATTGACTGAAATATACCAATGAATACTTGGATAATGACTGTCACAGCCATGCCCAATCATTGTGGGGCATAGAATATTCTTTGACCACCAATTAGGGCAAAGATCATGCCACTTTGTTGCAGTACATAACTAATTTGTTGGGAGAAATGATAGTAAGATCAATAGCACCATTTGTCCCCAAGGAGTGGCGCGGTGGTGAAAAACTTTGGCTTTGACTTCCCTCAAGGTCTCAGGTTTGAGACTCACCTGAGACATTAATTTGTAGACATCTCCCATGTTTCCATTCCTTCGATGTCTCCCGTTGCTTGGTCTATGGACAAGCGCGGTTACCCTGATTTCCCCCGTTTAAAAAAAAAAAAAAAAATCAATAGCACCATTTTAGTTATCCTTTTTTTTCATTCTATACATTTGGTTATGAATGCAATTAGGATAGAATTTTTTATTCTTAGGCTATTAAGGATACATTTGTAACTAGCTAAAGAGTTTGTCGGTAGAGATTTGTTATAAAATGAGCGAGAAAGGGCGATAGACATTGATTTGTTAGGTTTAGGCTCGAATGCGTGAGGGAGGTTGCAAATATGTCGGAGTACTTGGTGTTATTTTTTAGTTCCTTATCTTTTAAATTTCAATATACTTTAGTTTTTGGAATCGGATTCTAGCGAATTTATCTCCACATAGAAGAACTCATAGAAATGTTTTACAACACTATTTGTTTGTGTTTACAAATCTGCTTTATCATATTTTTTATAGAGTAAAACTCCCCTACACATGAAAAGGTAGGGGGAGTCCTACCATTTGATGACGTGGCACCATTTGTGCCATAAAAATTATTTTACATTTTAATAATTATCATTTATGAAATGATTTTTTGTGGCACCCAATGATGTCACATATTTAAAAGGTAGGGCTCCTCTACCTTTCCATGTGTAGGGGAGTTTTTACTCTTTTTTATATCTTAATTTTTAGATGTATTAACATTTTTGTAAAAGCCTATCATTTCTTTTTCTATAAAATTTTGTTCATGTTTCGATCAAGATGCTTATCAATGTGATTCATTTCTACATTGATCAGGAACTAGAACACGAACAGTTTGTCCGTGTGAGGACGGTTCACCTGAATGGGAAGCCTCTTGTTCTAACACTGAAGCAGAATTTACACTATTGGCCTACGTGGGAGTTAAGATTCGATCCCGACATCGCAATGTGGCGTCGTTTGACAATTAAAGCACTCGACTCAATTGACCCATCAAAGATCAATTGAAGTCAAATTTGCCTCTAACAAGGATTAGTTTGCACACCATTACAGCTTCCATGCCATATTGAAATCAGTTGAAATTTCAGAGCATTTTAATCAAATTGTCACGAGTATCCATATTCTATTAATAGCTTAATGTTTGGGGATTTCATACTAATTTCCAGTTTCTTGAACATTGGAATGATCATTGTTATATTATAGTCTGGGAAAAAGAAAATAAAATGGGGTCCTTACCGGATTATGCACTAAGTTTCCTGTGTTATTAGGCTCTCATCATCTTGTCCCTTTTGTATTATAGAAGACAATTGAAACCTAAAATCAGAACAGGTATTAGTAGCAAATGGCAAACTTTTTAAAATTTATATGGCTAAAATTATTTAGCATTTAAATTAGTGTCTAATTTGATAATCTAGATGGAAAGAATTTTGTAATTTCCAAAATTCCCCATAGTTTATTTTATTAAATAACTGATTAAATAATAAAAATTGCATTAAAATAAACATATCCTAAAACTAAGGAGTAAAGTTCTCATTCTAACTAGATTTCAAATGGTCTCGTATAATTGATCTAATCTCCTAAATATAATTATTTTCAAATGTATTTGAAATATGGGAAATTGTATTAGATAGTTCAATTTTACCTAATAATTACAAATTTAGGCAAATTTGATCATTTTTAATGGACATCACTTTGTTCACAATTTAAATCAAGAGAGATTGGGATGAAAGAGGTCTATATTCAATTTACAAGATGACATAGATCGACCGTGTGGAATCACGATAGCTTATACCGTCTATCCAAGCAAGCTTTTAATTGAATGAGAGTTCTAAAATGTCTAACATATTACCCTACAATGATGGAGCTGACAAAGTAAATGGGATAACCTTAACGGAGGATCGAGATGTACAACAAATTTGTGAATGAGAGATGCCTAATGACATTTGCATCTTGGTCGAAATGGCTCCATTATGTACGGGGTATATATCCTAAATGAATTAGACATGCCAATATTATGTACGTGTAGCTTGTTAGGTCAGTTACCTCTCTCCTCTTTTTAATTTTAATTTTCTGTACAGTAATACTATTGCACAATCAATTCTTAAGAGGATGTACAACAATTAATCTAAAAACTCGTGAACATCCGTCCATATTTTACATTTTTTTAAAAAAATTGACTTGCGATGTCTCTTGGATATGTTTGGCTTTAAAGGGATAGTTTAGGTTGGGTTGAGATGAGATAGGAAGAGAAGATAAGTGAGAGTAAGTTTATGTTTGGTGGGAAAAGAAGGGAAAAAAATTGATAATAAATTTATGTTTGATATGATGTAAAGTGAGGTGTTGGAGTTATTTAGGACTTATAAGTCTATGAGTCAAACATGTAAAAATTGATTTTTCTTCTTTCTTCCCAACTCTTTCACATGGGCTAAACATGTCTTTATTGAGTGCTTTTAAAAATGAGTAATTAAAATATTTAATTATTTTAGTCAAATATCTCTCATTGTATTTTTTTTTTTTTTCAAATTGATATAAATTCTCTATAGGTTGTTAAAAAAGAGAGAGAAAAAGAAAATCTTTTTTAGTAAATTAAAATAAAATAAATAAATAAAGGTGTGAGGGTGTTAGGAAAAAATGAAATATGAAATGAAATATTGCGAAAGCAAAAGTCAAATCAAAGTCTCAAGATTTGTTGAACAAAAAGAGAAAATGTGAGAGTGAAACAAAAGTGAATATGTTTCTATTAGAAATTGGGAAATTGGTAATACAAACTTCTCATGGAAGTTCACCTTTTTATAGGTACAAAATATGAAGCCTATTTAATTTCTATAACTTAAAAGAAACTAAAAATAAAAAGTTAAAACAACTTAAAAGATAAAACTTACATGGAGTTAATTTATCTTTGTAAAAGAAAACTTAAACAATTAATAAAAAGAAACCTAAACAATAAATATAAAACTGAAAAAAATAATTTAAAAAAGAAAAAACGCATCAATTTCAACACTCTTCCTTGAGATTTTTCTTTGTGACACCCAACTTTTGAGGTTGAAACATAAATTGGTCTATGGCAAATCTTTTGTGAGAATGTCGTCAAGTTATTCTTGAGAACTTCAAAAAAAAATTATGTTTGATTTCACCTTTTTTTTTTCTTGCTCTACTTTCAACAAATAAAATTTTAATTGCGATGCGCTTTGGTCTACCAAGTTGAACTGAATGAAAGGTCCTTTTTATCACCAAATCTTTTTTTATGTCCTTCTAGTACATATCCAAAATTATCAAGCAATTTATAAATCCATATTGTTTGATTTGGAGCTTGTGCAAAAACAATATATCCAACTTCAATGATAAATTTTTCCATCATTTCAATGTTAAATTAGTCACAACTTCTAGTCTTGTTGAAATTCCAAGAGAAGAAACATATGTTGAAACTTTTTTTAAACCATCAAGTGAATTCGCCCAACTCATATCAACACATCCAAAAAAATTTAAATCAGTTGTCATCCCCAAAGCTTTGATCTTGAAATCATCCTTAATGTCAACTAGCTTCTTGAAAATACCATAAACTTTGGTTGTCTTGATAAAAAAATATTCGCAAGCCATCTTGGTAAAATAATCAATAAATGAAATAAAATATTTATTCCCAATAAATGTTTTGCAAATGGAACCACAGGCATCATTATGAACCAATTCAACCTTGTCATTTGCTCTAAAATTTCCACCTTTCAAAAAAGGTAATCTATGCATCTTCCATTATGGACAACTTTCACAAATCAGATCGAGTGAGATAAAATTGGAAAAATCATCTACCTTATTAGAAGAATGCAAAGATTTCAAAACTTTGTTGTTGTAGTGATGCCACTTTTTGCTTTCTTCTACTTCAGTATTTAGTGCATGATGACTTAGTGAGTCACCATTTAAATTGAAGGCATTATCAACCATTTTGACCATTGTGATCTCTACTCCTTGAGGGTCATAAATGACACAAACTTGATTTTTAAATGCCACCGAAAAATTGTTATTCAACAATTGAGCAATACTAAGCAAGTTTTGAGATAACCTTTGAACATATAAAGTATTGGATATTTTATGTTCACCTTGCTTGGTATGCATTGTCTCGCCATGTCCAAGAACGATCTTAGACTTTATAGATCTATCAACTTGGCTAAAAAGATAGATATCTTTAGTCATGTGCATGGTACATCCACTATCAATAAGCTAGGAGGTTGACTCTTTATCATGAATATGGGAAGCCATAAACAATAAATTTGTTTCTTTTTCATTATCGGCACAATTTGCTTGTTCATGAAGATTTTTAGTTTGATTTCTCTTGGCATAGCAAAATTTATTTGTATGACCATCATTATTGCAGTAATCACAATGATATGTTTGCTTATTCTTATACCAACATTTTTTCTCATCATGATTGGTCTTTTTGCAATAACGACAAGAAGGAAATTTACCTTTATTTGAAGCTCATCCATTTCCCTTACTCTCTTGTACTTTGATTGTTTGTCTATCATTTTCTGCAAAAAGTTTCTTGCCTTTAGACTTAGCATGAAATGCACCTTCAACATGCTTCTCATTCCGAATTGTGTCCTTTTGCTCTTAGGCTTGCAATTTGCTAATTAACTCAGCTATGGTAAGAGTAGTCAAATCTGAGGACTCCTCTATAGCTGAGATCTTTAACTCAAATTTGTTAGGAACACTGACCATTATTTTTTCCATAATTCTTTGATCAGGAAAAGTTTCACCAGCAAGTCTTATCTGATTTACAATAGTCATCACTTTTGTTGTGTAGTCCCTTACCGAATCTGAATCCTTCATTTTTAGCATTTCAAATTCTCTTTTGAGAGTCAATAATTTGACAGCTTTTACCCTTGCACTTCCTTCAAATTCTTCTTGCAATTTATCCCAAGCTTCTTTTGCCGTTTTACAATCAATAATCCTAGCAAATATAGGATATGATAAAGCGGCATAAATCACAGATAAAGTTTTGGGCTTCTTTAATTTATCCTCTTCATGTACTCTGATATGATTCAACGTAGGATTTTCTCCTAATGGTTAACAATCAACATCAGTAGAAACACATTCCCAAAGTCCGAGGGCCTTGAGATATGATTGCATTTTAACAATCCAAAATTGGTAATTTTCACCATTAAAACGTGGACGAGAGGTGACACCAAAATTTGAAGACATATTCAAATACAAAAAATAAAATTTTCACTCTCAAATAAAATCGCGACCTTTAAATCTTAGGCTCTGATACCACTATTAGGAAAAAAATGAAATATGAAATGAAATATTGCGAAAACAAAAGTCAAATCAAAATCTCAATGTTTGTTGAACAAAGAGAGAAAATGTGAGAGTGAAACAAAAGTGAATATGTTTTTATTAGCAATGGGAAAATTGGTGATACAAACTTATCATGGAAGTTCACCTTTTTATAGGTACAAAATATGAAGACTATTTAATTTCTATAACTTAAAAGAAACTAAAAATAAAAACTTAAAACAACTTAAAAGATAAAATTTACATGGAGTTAAGTTATCTTTGTAAAAGAAAACTTAAACAATTAATAAAAAGAAACATAAACAATAAATATAAAACTGAAAAAAATAATTTAAAAAAGAAAAATTCTCATCAATTTCAACAGATGGAATAATTATTTATCATTTTTCAACTAAATAATAAATTATTTTTTAAAAAAAAATTTTGAAAATTTATTTAAAGTCTAAATATTATTAGCCATTTTTCTATTATTTTTTATTTTAAACAAAGCCATTTACCTAGTTGAATAATTAGAAAACAAATATTAAGACAACTTATTAGTATGGTTTTTGAAAGCCCAATTTGAAGCTTGATAGTTGAATTCACTTAATAATTTCCAATTTTCTTTTTGGGAAATCATACTAATGGTCTAAAAATTGGAAACTATTTAACTAATTGTCTATTATATTTTTAAGTTTAACTAAATGTCTAATCTCAATATTTACGAGAGAGAGGTATTTTTCATTCTCACTGTACTCCCACCATAATTTAGTTCATTTTAATATTAACCAAAAAATGAAGCTTCATATCCCTTATTTGGGGGATACACCTTGATTTTAGGATGAGAGATATGTCATTTTTGACTAACTGGAATATCTCATCTATATATGATGGTTATTCCCAAATTTACATATTTCATTTTAAAAAAGAAAAGTGAATCGCACTAGCAGCCAGAACCATTTCCTCCAGCAACAGTCGATAGGAAGAAACAAGGTGATCAACCTGAGAGCAAATATTCCACCCTTTTCATTGAGACATAAATGAATGAAATGGGGTAAATAAGAAGGAAGATTTTGGTATTTAAATCATCAATTTTTTTCTTCTCCCTCCCAAATACAATTTCCTTTTTCCATTGTTCTATAAGTCTTCCTAATTGTGCTCTCGCAAGATTTGACGATTACATTCACACGTAATCTAGAAAGATGGTGCGGTTTCATTTTTTTACTGCATTTTCGTTTTAGTGGTCATTGTCGAAAGTTCAAGGATTGACGTAGCTGCATTATAGATCCCTCACGGTCATGCACTCGCTTAGTCGATTTTTGTATCTTCTGATTTTACAGATTCAAGTACCGAGAGCTATTGATTTATATTTTGGAGTTCTTCAAGGAGTAAAAGGACACAATCTGTCGATGGTACATATTGGTACGTAGCATGAACAAAATGCGCTTACAGAAGACACATCTTCTGACATATACTCAATAGTATCTAATAGTGGTATGTGTACTAGGGCTGTTCATCGGTCGGTCGGTGTCGGTTAATGGTGAAAATTGACACCGAAACCGACATGTCGGTTAGACAAA
>JBBMEF010053552.1:0-12465 GCA_037832685.1 Sicyos baderoa
ATAAATTAATTTTTAAAAAGAAGTTGCTATAATTTTAATAAGAGTTTGAAATTTTGCTATACAATGCAAATTCCCTTTAATTAATATATTTATATATATATATATATATGTATATATATATTTTAAATCCTGAATTAATAATCAAACATTTACTCAATACTTTTTTGAGTAAAAAATTTCATTATATTTCATCTATTTTAATTGAATGAATAACAAAATATACTAGATAATTTAATTAAGAAAATTCGAGTTGTTACAACATTCATCACTTAAACAGAGCTCTAGACTTAAACAACATTCTAAATTCGGGGCACATGTTAGCAGGTCAATCAATTGATAGGAACTTAGAATAACAGCCCTAGCATGATACTAAAATCATAAGAACAGATAAGAAAGACAAACAGAGTAAATGATCCTAACATGAAACTAACATGCTCAACAGATAAACACATGTCAGTTAGAATATCCAAAGGATTCCTATCCACTAAGCAGACACGAAAGCATTTACATAAATCCAACAAACTATTAATGAGTACTGCATGGTCCACACAACTCTGGTAAGAAATCATTACCTCGTTTGACGGAATAAACACACAAGGTAAGATATCGCTCCTAAGCTGCAAGTCTCTACCAAGAACCTAGCAATTTAATATAGCAACAATAACAATTAATAAATATCAAAATGCTGAAGAACAGCCCCTATAAGGACCCGACCAGAATAACGATCCTAATGTAAAGACCCGATCTCCTAGAGGTCCTAAACCTAGATCCTTACTATCTTTGCATGAAAAAAACTTTTAAACTAATCATACAAGACTAATAACTGGATTCGATATTAAAAACAAAACTGCATTCTTATTATTAAAAACTTTAAAACATTCCTGGCCAGAATCTCAAAACAAATAACATTACTTAAACCATTCAAAAGAATCCAGACATAATCTCCCTAAAAAAAACAACCTAAGGCTCCGTGCCCAACTACATGCAGAAGGAGTAATGGTTTAGCAACTTTAAAACTATAAATTCAGAGTCTACTAAATAATGCGGAATGGAAAAAACAACTACAATCTAAACTTCTCCATGATCCATCCAAGCCCTCCAGCCATCAGCGCCGCTGCTCCATGTTACCTGTGGAAAGCCACAGAAGTAAGGGTGAGTAAAACGGGTTTACTCAGTAAGAATCCCCAACCGGGGTACAATACGCAAGAACTCATCATCTAGCTAGTTACACTGGGAAACTGCTAACTCTTAACTCTCTTCTTCTCTAACTCTTTCTCTTCCTAGGCTTAGGTTAGTGTAGCTTTCTAACAGTTGCACCTCACTTAACAAGCTGGAACCAGTGTTTTCTAAACAGTTGCTACCTAACCTTTCTGAAGATTAATCACAGTCGCCCAAGGGCTTTCATGGGGATTATCTTAAAACAGTCGTTTACTAGCTATCAAACAGACGCCGTCACGCAAACTTTCTAACTTAGGTCGTCGCCTACGATAACTTTCTAACAGTCATTTTTCTAAAGTTTTCTCAACAGTCACTATCGTTAATCGGTCGCTAACTTTCTTAACATTCGTTTATCTGAAGCTTTCTAACAGTTGCTAGCATCTTAGACCGTACTTGATTCTTATGACTAATTGCCCTAGATTCTAAAAGCTTGAGTCAAAGACTCCTAAGGCCCTCCTTAAAACTATACATTCACAATTGCTTAACATGTTATCAGAAGCAACAAATCAGTTCAGCAATAAAAGAGCAACTAAACCTGTCAATGCTTAACATCTTAACTCTTTGCTCATAACTCAGTGGCAGATAACAAACCAGAACATACATGCTAAAGGAACATCTTAGTAAAACATTAACATGGAACAACACATAACATGATCGGTAAAATGAAAACACATGAACATGCTAGGGGATTATCTTAACATGCATACATAAACAGTCAAACTCATGCGCATGGTCCACACAACCCCGGTAAGGAATCCTTACCTGGAATGTCGGATTACAGAATGCAACCTACGAACTTCTAAGCGACGTCGAACCAATACAAGAACCTAGCAACATTAACAAACAGCAAAACAACACTAAGCTAACTGTCCCTAGCGAAACAGACCCTCGGTGGCCTTCGTCAACAGCGAACAAGAAGAGCGAAGGAAACAGAAATATTACCCCACACCACGGCTGGGCGAAGACTCCCTCGACAGGTGTTCGCTGGGAGCGAACAACAACCACGAACAGGACTACTTCGTCTCAGGCGAAGAACAGCTTGTGAAACTTGCCAAACTCGGTGGTTGGCTTCCACGCGCGTCGACTGCCGGCGTGCGGATTCGCTGGAGCAAACTGACGGAACAAAGCAACAATGAATCAGAACAATGACAAGACCTCGACTGAGCAGTTCAAGAACATCCAACAACACAGACAACGAAAACAAATAAGAACAACCCATTCGACCACAACCATTCAGCAATAAACACAAAGCATGAAGGAACGCAAGAGACCTTACCTTCAGAACCGACGCTAACAAGGAACGCAAGGCACTCCGCACGCAGCTTGAACTTCCAACGAAAAGCCTCTCACGGCAGAAACCTCACGCAACACAAAACACAAGAATCAATCAATACCTCTCTCAGCGACCGCAAGAACACAGAGCAATGGAGAAACCGCAAGGAAAAGAAGAGCCAATCCTTACCTCGTCAAACAAGCTGACTGCGACGCAGGAACCCAACCAGCAGCCCTCGCTTTCTAGGCGGAAAGAACTAACGAACCAGCAGCCAAAACAACAAGAAAACAACAAGAACATCAAAGGGCCAACCTCGGCAACGAAACCCACCACCACGCAAATGAGAAGAAGAAGAAGAAGAAGAAGAATCTCACCTTGGCTGGAAATCGCACGAACAAGAAGACGCCAATGTCGAGGAGCAAGGTGACGACTAGGGAGAGAATTTGCGTGAGAATGAGTGCACAAAAGATTGAGCTTAGGGTTTTAATTCTTATTTAACCCTTTATTTAATCCTAATTAAAATCCAACTTAGAAATTCACCAAGAGGGCATGAGTTCAAACCATGGCAAGGACAAATCTTTTAATTTCAATTTGACTCCAAGCTTCCCAAACCCTTGGCCTTCCTCATGGCCAAGGTTCGATCCCCCGCCAAGACTATAATAACGAAATAATTAATTCCTTACTTATTTACAACCCAACAACCAAACTCTTCCAAGGAAAACCATAACGGCCAGGATCCAACAAGGTAACCGAGAACCCGGGCCGTTACACTTAGTATCCTCGTTAAGTAAGTTGTAGAGCCTTATTCGAGATTAGAGATTCTCGAAGGACCCTGAGAGGTCCCAGTCGTGCTAAAGGTTGATTGTTGCTTGCATTCCTGTAAATGGTCTAATGAGCTGTATTGTACCCCGATTGGGGAATTCTTACTGAGTAATCTTGCATTGCTCACCCTTACTTCTGTGGTTTTCCACAGGTAATCCTGGACATGCTACTTGATGGTTGGAGGCAGCTGGTGATCGATCATGGGAATTAGCTCGCTGTTTTCATTTAATGAATTTGAACACTCTGAGTCTTTATTGTTTAAACTATTTTGAATTGCATGTAGTTGGACATGGAGCCCTTAGGAGTTTTAATTAAGTATTCTGGATTCCTAGTTTCTTTATGATTATTTAATATTGTTTTAAAGTCTATGGCCAGGACCGTTTTATATAAATGCTGAATTTATGTTTTAAACCTTGGAATCTTGATAATACTTAAATATTCTTAAATTTTCGTTTATTTCCGCTTTGAATGCATGCATGTAGTAAAGACAAGGTTTATGACCGTTAAACCGGTCGGGTCTTTACATAAATTAAGGAATAAAAGAAAGTAAAATGTGACTTTAGTGGGATTTGAAGCTTGTTGAATTTATTAGGTGGAAAATAGGATTTTATTAATGTCTTTGTTGGGGCTCAAAGCCAAGATGTCCAAGGCTTGGAGTGGTGGAGTTGTAAAAGAAAATAAGTAGAATTAAAGTGTCGTCGCTAGGACTCGAATGAGATATTTTTAGATTTAAATGGATTTAATTAAGTTAAATTGGAATTAGGTCATTTTACAAGGGGTTGCTTATTCTTTCCAACACAAGAGTTGTGGCCGTCATTCTCCCTCAAGAGCCTCTCCTTCGCACGTCTCCAAGGTAAGATCGCTACGTTCCTTCTTCTTCTTGATTCGAGATTGGTTGTTGGTAATCGATGGGTGATTCGTGCTTGGTTTTGTTGTGGGTTTGTGAATTCGTTTCAGTTACTGCCTGCGACCAGCCCTCTTTCCAGCTGTTGTTCGTTGCACGTTTTTCGAGAAATTCAAGGTAGCTTCGATCTCTCATTCATCTCCCTCATTGTTTTCGGTTTTGTGGTTTAAATTGTTGGGGTTTCGATCTTGCGTCTCATTCCTTTTGTTTCTGCAGTTCTGAGCCGTCATAAGACCAAACAACATCAATTTTTGAGCCGAGAAGTCGGGTTTTCCAGATCGCAGATCGCGCCGTTCGCTCTAGCGAAGATTTGGTTAGCCCCAGCGAAGTGTCGCCGCCGAGCTTTAGCCACCACTTCGCCCCAGCTCGCCTATGTCTCGCCCCAGCGAAGTGCACAACAACCGCGAGTAGCCCAACATCAACGTCAACGTTCTTCAGATTCTCATCAAATATAAGACCAAATAAAAAATTACACCCGACTCAACAAAATACTTTTCCCAAACTTTTATATCTATAACAATCAAAGAGTATTGGAGATAGGAAAATAACTTCTTATTATAATAGTTGCATTTATTCAAAAGATAACATCATTTCGAACATTGTCATTTTAAAGAGATAATGCAAAGCTTTTATTTCTCTCTAATATCCATATTGCTTCCATCTCTCAATTAAAGTTGACTGGATATTTAAGCTGCTTGTTTGGAAAAAAGAGACCAAAATGCTTCTCAAACTCAGGACTCTTCAGATTCTCATTAAACATGCCAAAAATATAAGTCTCAGTTGGCGCCCCAGGGCGCCTAGGACTCCCTCTCTTCGCACGTTGAATCAAATTGTTGTTGTAAGTCCTCGCATTATCAGTCGTAGTCGCGACACCCCCTGCCGTTGGCCACCCAGTCTCCGATACCACAATCCGTATATCTCGTCCACCGACCTTCTCCAATGCTGCGTAAACTGCATCGAGAATCGCATCAAATAGATTTTGATACTGAAACTGGCCATCATTAACAACCACGGACGGCGCCGTGAAGAGGGCATAATCCAAACGAATGTCCCTAGTGTTGCCAATGTAGCTGAAGTAAGGGTACAAGTTGAGTAACAATGGCGAGCGGTTTTGGTTGAGGAAACTAATGACGGGGTTGAGTAGCGACATGGCGTCACTTCTGAAGGAGCCCGCGGAAGGAGGAAACGAAACATCAATGGTCCTGGTGTCGATGGCAGTAGAGACTTTGATTTGGCCAGCCAAGCCAGCAGCGTTGATGGCGTTTTGGATGTTGCGCATGGCTGGGACGACAAATGCAGCTGTGGGGCTGGTTGGTTGGACTTCATTGCCGACCGCAATGTACTTGATTCGAACATTGTTGAAGTTTTGAACGTTGTTTTGAACCCATGTATTGGCTTCTGCTTGACTCGAAGCAATTCGTTGGAGGTTATCGTTCGGGAGACCGAGCATGAGCTCGATGTTGGATCCTCTAAGGGCGTTGAGGGAATCTTGATTGGGATCGTAGAGTCTCATTCTTCTGATGTTGTTTTGGTTGAAGAGAGTTACAACTTCACTTTTGGGTGGAAGATTATTTCCTTGTTGGCCATAGCAAACTCCAATTTGTGCACCTACCGTACCATACACCATAACAAAATTATTAAGTGAGTCCCACTCATTTTGTAGCTTTCATTTTTTTACGGTTGAATAATGAAGAGAGAGAGAAGTAATTCGAATTGATATTTACAGGTTATTAACGTGAGAGAATAAGGGGTTCCACCTCAAAATCAATTGGTAATAAGGGGAATAACTCATACCTCTCTTTTATATTGATGTTGGACTCTCCCAATTTTCAACGTGAGACATTTGTGAGATCCTAACAATTAAGAGATGAAAGTTTTCCCTATACTTTTTATCTCAAAAAAAGAAAAGAAAAAGAACATGGAAATTATTTAATTCACATCCCAATTGTTATTACGAAACAACTAAATTTAACTGAAAGAGTCTGTGGCGCAATGATTTTATTGTTTGGTTGTAAATCAGTTCAACATTGGCGTTCATGGGTTCGAACTTTGGAAAAATCCGTATTTGAATAATTAATCAGAAAATTTTAATTTCTTGTTTTCTTTCTTAATTGTTATACAAGATGTATTGGAGTTCTACTTCTTTTGGAACGTACCAATTAGATGGATAAGGAATGTTTAGCATAGATCAATAAAATTATTAATATAAATGTGACCAATAACATGGTCATGAGATTAAATGCTCTCTTTAATTATTTGAACTAAAAAGAGAGTATGTAAAAATAGGAGAAAGGAACAAAATTAATATTATTTTTATTTGGGGATTTTAAATGTCAAAATTAAAAAAAAAAAAAAAAAAAAAAAAAAAAAAAAAAAAAAAAAACTCAGACGTAATAAAAATTAATTCAAAAACTGATTTATTTAAATTGATTGAAAATCATAAATAAAATTGATTGAAACCTAGCCGTTAAACTAATTAAAAAGAATTAAGAGAAATTAATTGAACATAATAAAATTTTAAATATTTTTATGATGAAATATTTTTAAAAAGTTGCAAAAATTAAAATGGGATGCTAGAATTTAGTTGGAAGAACAAAGTATTTAAATGAAGCTTATATTTTGGAAATATAAAATAAAAATTAAAAAGGGAAATATTGAAACCAAATTGGGAGGGGACCGCGCCAATGAAACTATTTTTTTAATCAAAATATTTCATTAATATAGAAATCAAAACTTACTCTCAACTATTTTTCTTTTATTGACCTAAACAAAACTATTTTAGAATTTTGTATATAATTTACCGAATATGTTTTGAACTTTTATAACGAAGTCTGTAAAACTTAAGTCCCTTTGGTTTTGGAAAATTATACCTGTTTTTCATATTATTATTTGATAAATTGTAATAGATGAATTATTCTAATAAAATAATTGTAAATATAATTAAATTTAAAAATTATATATATATAATTCTAAATACGGGTCAATATTATATTAATCAGCTCATTAAACATTATTATGTATTATTAATGCAATATTTTGTATTATTAATACAATATATTGTGTATTATTAATACGATATTTTCATATTAATATAAATATAAATATATATGATTATGATTGATAAATTTTTTTAAAAAAATGACTATATTTATAATCATTTTGTGAATTTGATTAATCTGGTGAATTTTCCTTATTATTTTTTATAAGCATTCATTTTACACCAATATTTTTTTCAAAAATAAAATAAAATAATTAAAATTGGATTTTAAATAGTATGTTTCGAAAAACAAAATCATGGTTTTTTTCTAAACGTTTATAAAAAATTGTAATACAGATTAATTTTTAAAAATAGAAATTGAAATAAAAATGATTAAGAAATGCGTTTTTGAAGGTTTATATTAAGATATACGAAATCGACAACCAAGAAAATAACGTTCATAATAAGACAAAAAAAAATAGAATCTATGAAGATCATGACCTAGATAGGTTTCATATTTTTGCACATATTTTAGAAGCAATATTGGAAAATGAAAAACAAGAAACTAATGAAAGAAATATGATAAGAAGAAAATATAGACCATATACAATTATGCACAAGAGAGAGAAATATATACTTGTGAAATGTAGGCTTGGGAGAAGTAGGCCAAGAAGGCATAAGGAGATGATGGAATAGAAATTAGCCATTAGGAAAAGAGAGAAAATATTTGGGTTTTGATTTTGTATGGAGTGAATAATATTGCTTCCAACCTTCACCTTTTATAGAAGAAATATGAAATACTTCATTCTTAATTTTCATTACCAAACTAAGACTTCAATTGATGGAAGACTTGGAATAGTCAATAAACTTATCACTATACATTAATAAATATTCTTCAATTTTCTAGTTGCATAGCTGCCTAAAACTCAAAGTTATACCGAAAGGGTCCGTGACGCAATGATTTCATTGTTTGGTTGTAAACCAGTTCAACACCAGCGTCACGAGTTCGAACCCCGAAAGAGTCACGATTGTAATCCCCTTCCTCAATTTATACTCATAAAAAAAAAAACTCAAAGTTATTAATTAAAGGAAAAAAACTTCCAAGTTTTCATGTGAAAAATCTCAACTTATTAGGGGTTGATCAATACCATATGCTTCCTGGTAACATTCGTACTTCTACAAATTTTAATCTATGAATATAACCATGGTTGTTTACATGATATCTATATTTTCCAATGTAAATTGTTAGCCCGTATTTTTTGGGATATTGATTGAGTTATGATAAATGGTAAAAAAAATTAGGCCATGAATCATTATAAAACGTGTTTGTGAGGTAGGTTATTATAACATGATTTAAATAATAAACACGATATTTAAACGAGATTTTACATGTATATTAAAAAAATAAAAAAATAATTTTATGTATAGCAACAATTTCGAAGCTTATTCATTTTAGGTAAAAAAACGATTGAAGTCTATCAGTTGAATTGATATAAGTCTAAAGCTATCATTTGAATTAATAGAAGTCTAAAGTCTATCAATTGAATTGATAGAAATCTATCGGTTCTACCGATAGAAATTTATTGGTTCAACCGATAGAAGTTTAATGATAGTAGAATAAGATTTTTTGTAAAATGCGCTTGAATGAATTAATTTAAAAAATGTGTAATAAAGAACCAAAAATATGCCATGAAAAAAAAATTCTCATATTTGAACTATATATATGTATATATTTTTTTTTTTGAGAATGAACTACATGTTATTAGAACATAATTATAAAAATGGTGTTTGAGATAGTGCATGTTATTATAACTAATAGGAGTACGAATATATGAATTATGTAAAATAACGACATAAATTATATGAAATGAGAGTTTAAGTTTGAACCTTGTTTGCCACATAAATCTCATTTACACAAATGACTCACCAAACATGGGCTTAGGTGTTATATATGGTATTTTTATTGATAAGTAGGCATTAGTTTTGTACGACATGACAAATAAAATTTTAAAATATCTTATTAAAAACGTAGATAAAATATTTTTTAAATAACAAGGCAACTTTCTATAGATGTTTATTGATTGGAAAAGTAGGAGATCAAATAATTCTTCTCAATTTAAGGCTTATACAAGATAATATCATAATCTAGAAATAACTTAGATTTGTGGCACCAAGAGGACGTAATTGATATGATCTTCTCTCCTAATAACCTAAAATATTTTGATATGTCAAATCTCTTAGATCCATATTAAACTCTCAATATTTTATTGACTAAATTTTTTTTTTTTTTTTTTTTTTCATTTTTTTTCTTACTCATAAGTCGAGGTGTAATAACATTTGATTGAATAAAAACAAACTCATAAATCCTTAATATTAAAGTAGGCATAGTGATCCCGATTACTCAAAGATGTTAAATTTGTTTTTTCACAGGTTTCATAATCAATGATTATGGACACACATTTCTATCGCAATCTCAAATAATATGAAAATAAAATACCAATTTAAAAATTTAAAACTTGTGATCGTAAAATTGAAATGAATTAACATCAAGCAAAATAACTAATATTATTATATGCTTTTGAATCTTTCATCTTTAAATATTATTGGATAAAATAAACATAAACTAAAGAGAATGATATTTTGTCATATGAAAATTCAACTTGCTGACTTCTTAATGGTACGAAAAAAAGACTAAAATAAAGAAATTTATCACTTGTGGAAGATAACGATAGGAAGCTGTTTTTAGTCAAAGGCCACCATTAATTTTGTATTCATTTCACAATTTCCCTCTCCACTATGGACTCTCCATTTTTAAATCAATTCAAAAAAAAAAAAAATAAAAAAAAAAAGAAAAAAATTCTGTAAACACTCAAATTATTCTTTTTTCGGTAGAGGAAGGACTAGAAATCTTACCAATATCTTATTATTACTTTCAAATAAATCAAAATTAAATATTAATTTTTGAAATCGAACTCGTAAACCATCACGTTTAATTAACTATCACGAAACAATGAAAGTCGCCCACCATCCCTTTCGGTCGATCCATTTATCTTTTACATGTAGCAGCCAATATTATTATTTTTCAATATTGCTTTCAATTTAAATAAAATGTTAAATTCAAGAACTCTACATGTTAAACTATATACTTTGTTTTCCAACTCTCTATTATTATATGAATTAAAAAAGATTTTTGAACAATACCAACCTCATACGTTCAATCATAAAAATTGATATTTAACCTCTCTCTATATTGACTGTTTTTTTTTTTTTTTGAAATCATAACTGCATTTCAAAAAATAAAAATTGACATTATTAGTTTTAATTTTTTTTAATTTTTTTTTTACATTCAACAATTTTTGAGATGATATTTTAATACACAACCTTGTGAATAAATTATACTTTATACTAATTAAATTAAGTTTTTGTTGATTTTATTTTTGCATCACTTTTCTTTTTAATTTTTGAACCTACCTTTGAACTTTCAACAAGTTGATGCCCATTTTTCTTAGCCACCCTAATTTAATTTGTCTTTATATTATGTGACAAAAAGACGCAACTGTTTTAATGTTTTGACAATTTCAATTTAATCTTAAATATTTGTGCACTTTAATTT
This sequence comes from Sicyos baderoa, assembly GCA_037832685.1. Taxonomy (NCBI): domain Eukaryota; kingdom Viridiplantae; phylum Streptophyta; class Magnoliopsida; order Cucurbitales; family Cucurbitaceae; genus Sicyos; species Sicyos baderoa. The sequence continues at coordinate 10,808 of JBBMEF010053552.1, forward strand.
CTTTTTTTTAAATCTTCTTTCATTTTAATTTAAATTGAAAAAGATACCATAAATTCAGAATTGTCAAATAAGATCATAGCTACTAAATGTCAATTTTTAAAATTGAATCTGAAACATTGAACTAGATTAATATTAAATAATGAAACCAACATATCACCAACCATTTCGATCTATTTTTATTTGAATGAATGATCGAATCTCCCAAATATGCGGCAATATTATACGAAACTATATTATGAACCTGATTTATTATGGTTTATCAAACATGATGTTATTACGTAAGTTTTTTTCTACAACTTCTGAATTAAATTCAGTGTTGAATAGTGAATGTAGTCTAGAGATTTAAACACTCTATATCTAATTAACATAGTTTAAAAAGATTTGAACTTTCAACCTAGTTTTATCATTAAATTTAAGTAGTTAAATACCCATTTATAATAATTATTTTTCAAAATTTTTGTTTACCTTGTCAATATTATTATAACAGTTTTGTTTTTTCTTCTTAAGCTGACATTTGAATTTTTGCACAAATCCCAACTTCCATAAACCTGTTTTTAGAACTTATCTCTCTTTTAATTAATAAAACTTAAACCTAAACTTTATTAACATTTATATATAAAAGTAAATAATAAAGAAAGGCATGTTGGTGCTGCTACCGTTGTTTTATTTAATGTTGAAAGATACCAATGATTTGGTTATACTATTTGAGTTTAGCCCATGTTTACTTCAACAATGACCTTTTTATTTTTATTTTGTTTTTTTAATATTATTGATAGGGGTGAACATGACTTGAGTTGGATTGAATTGAGTTGAGGTGATTTTCAACTCAACCCAAAAATTCGGGTTGGTCAATTCTTCAACCCAATTAAAGACACAACTCAACCCAACCCAATCTAACTCAACCTTTATTTTTTGGTTAGGTTATCGAGTTCATAGATTTGCATCTAACGTCTTTTTTTCGATTCCTGAAAATGTAAAATGAACATTAATATAACTAAATTCTTATTGCAAATGCGAAACTCAAGTTTACCTAACTTCGAAACTTCATAAATAGGTTGAAAGTTTAAAAAAGTTAAAAAAAAAAAAAAAAATAATAATAAAATAAATATGCATATACATATAATATAAATAATTAAATAACATAATAATTATGTTATAGGTAAAAAAAAATATTTTTTAAACTAAATGATAAATTCGGGTTGGTCGGGTTGGGTTGAGTTGATTTTAGGTCAACTCTTGACCCAATCCAACCAATGAAAGTTTCATGATTTTGAACCCAACTCAATTTATTTATGTATTCAACCCAACCCAACCCAACCCAATCCAACCCGTCAAATTGAGTTGAATTGGTTTTAGTTTTTTGAATTGTCGGGTTTTTGTGCACCTCTACTCATTTGTATTCCTAACAAAAGAAAGAGACCTCTCTTTCACATAAGAAAAAAGTGGAGGTGAAATTAAGTCTGGTCTATTTAAATGATTTTAATGATAAGGGAAAAATGATTATTAAAAAAAAAAAAAAAATAAGGGAAATGAAGATATGTTTCTAAACTTAATTTTTAAAAGCCAAACAATTACGAAAAATGGAGCCTAAACTTATTTATTTTTTTATAACCATTTCACTACTACAATTGTTAACATCTATGACCGGCTAAGAAATT
>JBBMEF010053563.1:0-12464 GCA_037832685.1 Sicyos baderoa
GCCATGAGGGTGTATGCCCAAAGTGGACAATATCACACCAATGTGGAGATCCGGGTAGGTTTGTCGTCCCTTAACAAAAAAAAAAAAGGTGAAAGTTTATTTTTTTTCCCCTCATAAACAGTAAGAATTTGTCGTTTCAAAAATGGGCGTCTTTCCAAATCCAAGTTATAACAAAAAGATTCAAAAGAAAATGAGTAATGTGTTCTGTAGTTGGAAGGGTATAGAAACTGCTTGGAGTTCCCAAACCAGTATTAGGCCCATGTACACCCCACCCAAATGTCCTGTAATGCAGTTTAATATCACACACAACAATTGTTACAAATACAAATACTACCCATAATCTTCCAGTTAAATTTGGATCGGAGACATTCAACTTTACCAAGACATTGACATGACTTTAGATACACAAAACGTGGCAGAAGCCTTATATAAACAGGTCAACCAACTTGCAATAATGTGTAAATGTACTTTCGTGTAACATTTTTCACTAGACATTATCAAATATCAATGCAAACTTTCACATTATCATAACAGCATTGACGTCAAACATTTACTTGTCCCATGAGTGGTGTTTTAATCTATGAGCATGTTTCGTCAGAAACCACACCAAGAACAGAATAAAATTATCGAATTGAGTTACCTCCTCAGGCGATACACCTGCATCTTCAAGGCTGCTCAAGATGCATGAAGAGACACCAAGTCCATCTGCTCTAGGATCTGTCATGTGATGAGCATCACAGTTAACGGCCCCTCCCAAGTATTCAGCAATAATCGGTGCACCTCGTTTCATTGCATGCTCCAAACTCTCCATTACCTGTTGGGTAAATACCACCAGGGGAAGTTCAGACAGATTTGGAAAGGGTTCACAGTAAAATAAAACACAAGGAAAATGAATCTTTATCTAGTTTTCTGTATTCATAGTAGTCCAAGTAAAGGCAAGATAAAATAGCTCATCCCTGCAAAACTTTGTGAGATTTTAAGTCAACCGAAGTTTTTTTTCTCAATAATCAAATAGCTAACATGCCCATTGTACATGGTCATCAAGGTATATGTCAAAGCTTACCAGTATGCCGGCACCTTCTCCCATAACAAAGCCATCACGGTCTTTGTCCCATGGCCTTGAAGCAGTTTTAGGGTCATCATTTCTCTGAGATAGAGCCCTACAAGCAACAAAACCCCCTAGTCCAATAGGTATGATAGCAGCTTCAGTTCCACCAGCAAGCATCATATCAGCCTCTCCTCGACGAATGTGGTTCGCAGCAGCATAGAAGCAATAATTAGAGGTGGCACAAGCAGTGGATATAGAATAATTGGGACCCATGAAACCAATATCAATGGCAAGTAAGGCAGACCCCATATTTGTAATGGCATAAGGAATAAAGAAAGGGGTTATCTTCCGGTGACCTTTCTCAATCAAAGCTTGAACACCATCAGAAAAGACGGTAAGACCACCCATCCCTGTTCCAACAAGCACACCAGCCCGCGTCTTGTCAATCTGCAGTAAATGTAAAACCATATTCATTAATTGTATATGAAAGGAGAAAAAGAATAACAAAATTGAGGATCTTCAATAATAGCTTCAAAAGAAGTGTCTGCCAGAAGGACAAAATAATTTCAAGAGAAGTCAAATGGAAGTCTTCCCTAGATCAACAAAAGTAAAGTCCAACAAATGACGATCTAATCAAATTTTCATGTATCTCTACCACAACCTGATTATGCAACTAAGTATTCCTTGGTGTTGTTTGATGTTGTTTCTTTAAGGCATTTTGTGGACTTCATTTTTGTATATCCTTTGTATTCTTTCATTTTTTTTTTCTCAATGAAAGTTCGGTTATTCATCAAAGCATTCAATAATAAGAAAAAATACTATTTTTTTTCTTAAAAGACAACCCATTCCTTTCAAAAATACATTTTGATCAGTATGTAACATAAATAATCAAACATCTTCCTTTCTAATGGCTGAGCATCTATTATATCATATCAAAAAGAAACTCATATCTACTCCAACTATTAATCTGAAAAAAGAAAAGATTGTAAATGTCAACTCAGTGTGCAATATTAGTACTAATAAGATCTATGATGATGTATGCAAAAGCCATTAGAGACAAATCTGTCAATTGTGGAGTGATGAAAGTTTGAAATTAACTTAGACTTGTAGAGGGAAGCATAATCGGATTAGAATTTCAGGATCTTAGGATGTTAAACTGATAAGCATTCTAGAACTTTTAAAGGTCAATATATTTAGTAAAAGGTCGCATTGCTTACAAAAACAGGTTTACATTGATTTCCTAATCAATCCATTGTCACTTAAGCATAGCAAAATGAGTAAACTAAATCATTTAGACGCAGTTCCGCAACAACTTACTTCAATTCCATACTCGACTTAAGCTTCGCATGAGAGAAGATTCAATTTCCATGATGTTCAACAACAACTACTTCAAAACCACTTAATTACTTCGCAAACAACCTCCAGATCAAAGATCCACAAAGAATTCAGCAGAAACGATTGAAACAACTAAACAACATGAATGAATGCAATCACAGTGAATTCCACCAGAACAGTTCACATCTAAAAGAAAATCAAAAGGAAATGACCTTAGAGCGCTTATCTCCACCAAGGTCAGCGTCCTCAAGAGCCTTCTTCCCAGCAACAATGCAATAGCGAAGGCAATCATCAAGCCGCCGGTCATTCTTGCCATCAATGTATCCCTCGGAAGCGAATCCACGGATCTGGCCGCCAAAACGAGTAGGAAACTTGGAAGCATCAAATCGATCGATGAGAGTCACACCGCTCTCACCAGAAAGCAGCTTATCGTAGTAAGCATCAACGTCGTTTCCGAACACAGACACAAGGCCCATTCCAGTAATGACGACGCGCTTCTTAGGATCCTTCTCCCGCTTCGGCGCAGATGCAGAGATGAAGGAGACTCGTCGGGTGGATTTGGGGGCGGCGGCGGCGAGGAAGAAGGGGGAGGATTTGCGGTGGCGGAAGGAGTCCAGTGGAGAGGGCTTGAGGGCGGTGGATTGGACGGCCTGCATGGTGGTCGGCGGGGGGAAATGGCGATTTGAACAATGCGGCGGAGAGAAGGGGAGAATGGGGGATTTGTAGAGGTGGAGAACGGCGATGATAACAATGGTGGATGAGAATTGGGTGCTGTGGGCGGGGATTGAAATCTGGCAAATGCTTTGGTGGAAGCGGAGCAGAAGGGGTTTGTTTGGAAGAATGGTAAACCCCACTCTTAACAGGGTTCTCGTAATCTACGCCTGCGCGGATGTGAGTTTGGCAACCTACATTTATTTGGTACACTTCAACAATGTGTCTCATGTTCGGGGATTCTGGTACCGTGCTTTTGTTATTTAGTGAAAATTAAGTTTATTTGATATATGTTGGTGACCAATAAGAGTACATAATTTAATTGGAAAGACATCAAAAAAGTGGAGAGTACGTACATCTTCATAGCTCAAGTCTTTAACGCGCCACCCCTTAGGTTAAAGACCATTCTTTGTTGTCTATTTAATTATTGTTTTTTTAAAAAAGTAATTTTAAACTTATCATCTATTAAAGTTCAAACTTATGTTGTATATACTTTAAAAAATATATATGAAAAAATGTACCAAGAAAGGATATGCACTTTTTTTAATATATATCAGAGGTAGGGGAGACAAATACCAATTTTTAAGATCAAACATGTAAACCAGTATTGGACTAATTTACAACAAAACAATAAAATCATTAAAAGAAAATGCACCTCAGTATAGTTCAGCTTACAAATTGAATATGATGTCAAAAACATAACTTTTTTTTTTTTTTGACATAACTATGTTATATTATATATACTACAAAAAATGTATTTTAAAGGAATATGTATGCGTACACGTGTATGGTTCGAATTAGTTTGGCCCAAAATAGAAGTTTGATTAGCCTTTGCCCAGTAACTACTCTATTTGGGCTCAATCCAGCCCCAAGTTAGGTATAATGTGGGTTTGGTTCATACTAATTCCTCCATCTCTTAGGTTTGACTCTTACCAACTTTCGTTTTATTTTTTGGTTCCCTATTAAGCAAATTTGTTCATAAATAAAACATATAATGTACATAAATCATAAGAAGGTTACTATTTGTTTAAAAGACATCTATGCAGAACTCACAAAAAAAAAAACATGGCTTCATTAGTATATAATAGTACTTATGTTAGAAAAATTATAAGTTGGAGTCTCGCCTTAAATGTTACCATCAAAAAAAAAAAATCCTTATAATTTAGCTAGAAGATGTATTTAGTTTAGTTTAGTTACCATTATTTTTTTTTTTTGTGTGTGTGGAAACTAAACCTGAGAGTTGAGCTGTATTATAATTTTATAATTTTTTGAGTTTAACTGTATTTAAACTAAAAATAATATTCTGCATATAGGTGTGAGATTATTTCACCAACAAGGAAAGACGAGTTAATTTTTATGGGTGTACATGGTTCCAATTGATTAGGATTGAATGAATTTTTGGACCAGCTCAACTTTTGATCAATTCTTTATATATTAAAGTCGGTTTGGAAGTGATTTTTAAAAAAAATTAAAAAAAAACTTATTCAAAATTGTTTAAATTTATTCGATAAGATTTGGAAAAGATGATTCCACTATATAGATTAAAGATTACAAAATTCAAAAAAATAAATAAATTAAAGATTACTAGATTATCCTATATGTTACTAGAACACTAATTTTGTGAACTAACGTCATTCTAAATTATAGCACTATTTATATTAATCTGCAATGCAATCTTGATCAATTATATAATAAATTTAAACATAATAGCAAATTATAAAATTCCGCAGAACTCAATAATTATAATCAAGAAGAATATATATATATATATATATAATACCAATAAAAGAAACCGAATGAGATTCCAAAATCGAAGATCCATAGGCAAATTGCCATAAAATACAGAAATATCGGTTTCAGCTTTTGCAATCGCACCACATTCTTGAAAATCCAACTCAGCTATGCGATCTGAATCGTTAGAACAACAAAACGCTATTGCTCATCGGAGAAGAAGAAGCCGCCGGAAAACCCAAATCTCAGAGCATTTTCCGGCAACCCATTTCGCTGTTAAACCAAATGAACCAACAAAAAATCAAGAAATTAACTCCATAGCCAACAACCATCAAACTCAAATGTTCATCCATCTAAAACTTTACAAAATCCCAGAAATCACAACACCCAAACGAACCCCATTCCCCCAAATGTTACAGAACATTGAAAGACAAAGAATCGAAGTTCAAAAGTGACATCCAAAACAGAGCAAGAAGAAACAGAGTCGAACAACAAGAACTACAGCCTCCAACATAGAGACGAATTTGAAAATCAAACCATCCACGAATGAAATGTGCAGATTCGTGAGCCTCTTCCACTTGAAAACCGATCCCAACAGCTTCATTTTGCGCGATTCTCTTCGCAGAGACCGCTTGAAAATGGCCCACCTCGTGGCTTTGTTTCCATGGCCGTTGCTCTTCTTCGAACCCAGTTCTTCGTCCATCGGTGACGATTCTTCAGGAAACGACGCGTTTGTTGTTGGGCTGTGAAGAATTTGGAGTGGTGAAGTTTATAAATGGGTTGGGTGGCAGGGAATCGGAAATTTGGTGTTGGAGGGAGGGCTTTTTGGTCTTCTTAGGGGAAGAGTGTCCTTGGTGGCATAGTGGTCGAGAAATTACTGTTTTACAGAGGCTGGACGTGAGATCGTGCGGTTCGTCAGATTATTGACCCAAAGAATGGGTAAAAATTAAAGACCTATACTTACCTGCACGTGTCGCTATATATATATATATATATATATATTTATTTGTGATTTAAGAAAGATTGCCTTGCACATTGATAAATACTCGTTAATAGTTATTAGGTTGTGTATGATGCTGCTAGAATTATTCTCTTGATAGCTTAACTTTCTATTATTGAGTTGAAATTAAATAAATATTTTCATGATTTAATAATAGGTTGTTTTAGTATAAATGAGATGAGAGACACCATAAATTATATTTAGAAGACACTATTGTTCTGAAATAAATGAGAGTTTAATATCAATTTTTCGAATCAAATCTGTGATCGTGGTGTTCAACTCGATTACCATATCAAATAATTAAATCAACATACCACCCATCTTTCGTTTAATTCAATATACTAAAAGAAATGTGAAATGACCGATTACCATATCAAATTTTATTGTTTGATTGTAAACCAGTTCAACACTAGCATTACGGGTTCGAACACTGCAAGAATCGATATTTGTAGTCTCATTTCCCAACTTGTATTAAAAAAATATATATATATAAGGAATGTGAAATGGGAATACTTGGAAATACATGCAAAAATGATAAATAAGAGAAGTGATTATTGGGTGAATAAGAGATTATTAACTACACTTGAGGTGCTAACATGTGGACAACCAATTATTGACTATATGATAAATTTATGAAAAAAATAAAGGAGTTTTTGGAGGAATAAATCAAATTGATAAAATATTTACAATACTAGACAAATTTGAAAAAATGTAGCAACCATAATCATATATACGATATAAAGTAATACTTTTTATACTGAATAATTAATATATAATACACTATGATGATGAGTATTATTTATATTGTATATTTGACTATGGATGCTAATATTTTTAAATTTGCCTAGATCTGTAATTATTTTGTAAAATTGGACTATTCCGTACAATTTCTCAAAAATAGTAATTATGGGAAAAAAATAAATAGTAATTATATTAAAATAAATAGTAATAGTTACATAAAAATAAATAGTAATTATGGAATAATGACAGTGATTGGAATATGAATAAAAGAAATAATTTTGATGTTTATGGTTTACTCACCTTAGTTCAAACATTTTCTAAAGGTTTCTTTTCCTAAACTTTTTGTTGAGTACATAACTTTTGAGATGGGAATTCCAACTCATAGCTATTTGGTCAGAGGATGATTGGTGGCAATTTCTCTTTTTTAAAAGCTTCAACATCAAATAATATTTTTTGAAAGGAAGATAAGAAAATAAGCAAAGTTTTTTTCCCTAAATAAATGGTTGTAAAATGAGAACATGTTTATTCGTTTTTATTATTTTAATTTGACCGCATCTGTTATATATGTTTCATATATCAATATGAAAAATGCAAGTCACATGCTAATTTCTTCTTTTATATCAGTATGTATCTGAATTCTTATTTATTTATTTTTTTTATTTGTTCGTGTGTATTAGGTATGTTTCATGTCAATATAAAAAAGGTTAGTCACATGTTAAATTCTTTTCGAAAATTTAACATTTTATACTCAAGTTTAAGTTTTGTGATGTTTGTTAGAGGTGTCTTGGTGGTTGGAATTTGGATGTATCACATATTAACCCATTGATTAAGAGTTTGAGTTTCAAAATGTTTGAATTAAAAAATAATTAAAGTAAATTATATATATATATATATATTTTTTGAGAATCAATCAAATTATATATATTATTTTGTTTTGTTTTTTGGTTTGTCTCTGAAGACATGTTTGCTGTCACCATTTTAAAGTAAATTTTTTATTTCAATAAGAAAAAGCATTTTATTATTAGTGAAATACCAAAAACCAAATACGAAAATAAAAATTTCAGGCACCCTTTAATAATCATTTGGTTTTTTGTTTGTTGGGTAAACAAAGTATCCCACATCGCTAAGAAGAGGGGAAGATCTTGGGTTTATAAGGAAGGGACAACACCTCCATTGAAGTGAGGCCTTTTGGGAGATATCCAAAAACAAAGCCATGAGGGGTGATTCCCAAAGTGGACAATATCACATCAATGTGGAGGATTGTGAGTGTTTGTTGTCCCTAACATTGTTTTTGGTTTTTCAAATTTAAGCCTATTTTCTCTCAAATTTCCTACAATTTGTTTCGTCATTTCTACCAAGTATAGTACATCATTTCCTTAAGAAAGTAGGGGAGACCAACCAACTTTTAAAAACAAAAAAAAAGTAGCTTCCCAAAATTTGTTTTTGTTTTTAAAAGTTGGTTAGTATTCTACAACTTTCTTAAAGAAAGATAGATAAATGATAGGAAAGATGAACCACATTGTCGGAAATTTGAAAGAGATTATGCTTAAATTTGAAAAATAAAAAACAAGAAACCAAATGGTTATCAAACGGGGCCTCAATTTTCAATTTTCTACTCTCCGAACTTGACTTAATTGTGCTTAACTTGTCTTAGTAAGATTGTAATAGTTGAAGATAAAACAATATAATGTGTCCAAATAAAATTTCTTTTCGAAATTTTTTTTTAGTGGTTGAAACAATATTGTTTCATTGCTCAAATTTTGTGTCACTGTGTTAAATATATAGAATATATGAATTACTTTTTTATTTGTCAACTACATTTTTAGATAAAATCAAGTACTAAGTATTAAAAATTCATTAGTCTCTTAAATGTGGTGCAATGGTCAAGCATCTAGGGTCATGAATATGTGTTTTTTTTAGGTTTCATGTTCGAAATACCCATGGAGATTTAATTTATCAAGCAACCTCTAATTTCGCTTTCAATTCTACGTTGTATCCGGATGCCCTTGGTTTGGTTTTGAAGAGCTAAGGTCTAGGGAACTTTCATAGAGTATAGTGGTGTGGGTGTTTTTTGAGTTTGAACTTGCATCCCTAATTTGGATTCTTGTAGACCTGTAGAATTTCAGCAGAAAAGAAAAGACATTGACAGCAAATAAAATGTATGGAAGAAAAAGAAAGTATATATTCTCCACTTCAAATTATCGCTGTAAGAACCAAATCCTTTTTCCTTTTTGTAGGTTGAATATTAAACTCACTTTTCATTGTTTCATTGCTGACAAAAATATTCTTCTTCTAAATTATGATTTATTATCTTAATTTCCAAAGCTTGTTTGACTCATGTATAATTAATTAGTCGTGGAAATATAAAACCTTTTTACCTTACATAAATCCATTAGATTTTGATGGTTCTACAATCTTCAAGTTTAGTCACAGTGTAAATATAACTTACTAGAATAATTTGAAATTTTGAACCCTATTTTAGCACATAATTAAAAATTCACAAAACAAGTGGAAATTAAAACTAACATTGTGATCAACTCAATACTGAATATGAAATGTTTTTAATCTCCCATTTTAAACATCAAAATTTTCATGTGTTATTATGCATATATATATATATATTTCATAAAATCTTTAGAGGAAGAAACTCACAGATCATTAATCATTACAGTTTAAAAAGAGCCAAATTATAATTTATATTTAATATTTAAACTATAAAATTTGACAAATTGACAGTTTGGCCGAGTGGTCTAAGGCGCCAGATTTAGGCTCTGGTCCGAAAGGGCGTGGGTTCAAATCCCACAGCTGTCATTTTTTAAAAAAAAAATTCCCTTCATTTCTAGGTTAGCTTTGTGATAATTTAGGCTCTGATCCATGACCGTGAGGGTGTTGGTTCGAATCCGGCCGCTGTCATTTTTTATTTATTTATTCCTTTATTTCGCGGTTAGCTTTATAATTTGACATTTAACAACATTTTGATTTAATTAAAATGAAGATTCCAATGGTTGACACTACATTTGAGTTTGACTCATTTTCCAGGAACAAAGTTGGTTGCATAAGACCAGGCATTGTGGTTGACCGGGTCAGCAAGGTGATCGGCCAGATTCTCCAATGGGCCTTTTCCGGTGACAATGGCTTGAACGAAGAAACCAAACATGGAGAACATCGCCAATCTTCCATTCTTCAGCTCCTTCACCGGAGAATGGGCCCAAGTACTTAACCCGGTCGGGTCCGTACCAGGGGCTTCCAGAAGAAACAGACTTAGAAGGGGATTTCCTCATGCTGACTCTGCCATTGCCGAAAAGCTCGGGGGAGGAGGGCGTGAGCTTCACCGCCTTTCCGGCGAGTGAGGGGGAGGATAGAGCCATTGTTGAGGCCGCCATTGCAAGCAACAATCACACAAATTCGTTTACTTGAATTACTTGCTTTTGCGTTGTGTTGTGTTGTGTTGTGATGATCATAAAGCCGTTGAGGTTTCTGTTTTTAAATACAAAACTTTCTTATCAATGGCTACGATTTCATTGGCTGAGTATCTCCACGTGGCGGTTCTTATGGCCGCAAACCAAACCCCTTCATATTATTGTTTACTGAAAAACATTGACATCCAAGGCGTTAGATATTGTATAATATCCGGTAGAGGGAAATTTGTTGGCATTGAAGATTATTTTGAGATATTGGATAAGATTTCATTACCTAAACTTTCTTATCTCAATTATCTTTCTTCACTTCTTCTACGGTTACACTTTGAGTGACATATAGAACAAAATGTAACTTTAAAAGCTTGAGCATAAGTTAAATAATAATTACTCTTTATACTATTCAAAACTTCACATTCACAAAATGATAAGGTTTCCCAACTTTTTATAAGAAAAGCATGTTATCCATCTCATTCTTGAATTAGTTTGTATTAGTCAATTCGTTAATTCGTCTAACCCTATATATTAAATTAATTCAATCAAACTTATATAGTATATATTACAAATTTGGGTTAGATTATAATAATAATAATAAAAAAATTATACTAACTCAAACTTTCAAGTTTATCAATTTGTTAATTTGTCTAACTTTATATTGAGTAAACAAATCCAACTAAAATATTTAAGTTGATTAAATTACCTAACTCTCATATAAATCATATCTATTAAAGTAACTCAACCCTATATATTTCGGATTTGCTTAATTTGATATTTAACTTATTTATTTGATAGCATCTTTGTAGGGTATATCATAAAGACTCATTTTAAATATTTCTAAAGTAAATTGAAGGACTAAAATATGTATCAAAATAGAGTAAACCTTAAATTTAAGCACAAAAATAATTATGTTACAAACATTTTTTTTGCTCCGTTCTTTAGTTTAGGTGGGGCTATGCTTGGAGCTTTGGGCTGCGTATTCCCTGAGAGCTTTAATTCGGCGAAGCGGTCTGGTTCAAAGCCGGTTCAATCTTCAGTGAAGTGGGCTCTTGCTGGAGGCCCACTGGGCGAGATAACCGAACCGATTTTAATGGAAAAGTGACAATTTAAAAATATGACAGCTGTGGGATTTGAACCCACGCCCTTGCGGACCAGAGCCTAAATCTGGCGCCTTAGACCACTCGGCCAAACTGTCTCTTTGTATTAAGTTCTTCTTTTTTATAAATTAAATATATACATATAGTAGCGATTTGATAGTGGAAAAAAGGAATTTGCTTATTTCTTTTATCTAAATTTGCAAAGGATGATTAATTTTGCAAAATTTCAATTTTATTATATGAAATCTCGACCTGTATAGTTTATTATTATTATTATTATTTTAATTAAGGAAAAAAAAAAGATAATCTATCAAAATAAAATTATAGGCCATTAAGTTCAAGGGTAAATTTTGTTTTTTTTCCTCGCTTCTCAAAAGAGTAGGACAAAATAATTAAGTATTACACTACTCGGCTAAATTATTAATTTTTGTTACACAAATATTTTTTTTTAATGATTAAATAGTGTACCATCTAGTTTTATATCGTTTCTATAAAGAACAAGGTTATATTTATATCTATACTTGAAAAGAAAAATCAATTTTGCAAATTTGATAAATTCAATATATTGTGGAATTATACGATACAAGAGATTATTATTATTTTGATACAATCATATTGGAGGAAGGATGATTCGAATCGTAATATCATAGATGTTATTAAATTGTACAAGTTCTTAGGCAGAAAAAACAAAATTTTAATCTATCAAATTTAAATGATTTAAGCAGGTTGTATAGGCTCTCTAAAAAAGGCTCAAGTTGTATATTATCAAAAAATTTAAAATAAAACAAAATTACTTTTTATTTGAAATGTTTATTTTTTCTTTTAGTAACGTAGTTTTTTTTTTTACTTTAATTTTGAATAGATACAAACAAACAGTTAAAAGAAAAAAAGAATGTTAGAATAACGTTAGAAGTGATGTTTATAAAGGATGATTTATTTACAAAGGTCGGCATCGTAATAAAAGTAAAAGTAATTGATTGGTTTTTGTCTTACATGATTTGTTTTTTTAATAATATTTTTTGTACAACGATTGACAAGTAATGTAAGAAAGAAAAAACAACGGTCAACTCAATGTTTGTTTCACGTTGTTTTCATATTAAAACCTAGAAGTTAGGAATCATTTTTCTAAAAATAGGTAATTTAATTTATTAACATAGGAGTAATTTTTATAGACACACAAAGGGCATGTTTGGCTGCAAGAGGATGGGTTGAGTTGGGTTGAGTTGGGAAGAGAAGAGAAGATAAGTGAAATAAGTTTATGTTTGAGGGGAAGGAAAGAAAAGATAAAGTTATGTTTGATGTGATGGAAATAGAATGATTGAAGTTTTTATTTAAATAAAAAAATGGATATTTAATAGTTTTTTAATAATAAAGTTAGGTTTGATGGG
>JBBMEF010053614.1:0-12455 GCA_037832685.1 Sicyos baderoa
AAATTGGACTTTTAAAAGTTCAGGGACCAAAATGGAACTTTCATGATAGTTGAGGGACCAAAATGGTAGTTTAACCTATTATTTAATATTTGTTAGGAGATCTTTTGAGATTTGATATTTCATGTATTATAAAAATTTGTGGAAAGTTAATAGAAAATCAGAAGGTTTTATGCATTTCTCACAATTTATCACATTTGTTTCCATTTTTAGATTTTTTGTTGCTCTAAGTGGTGTGTATAGGTCAAGCAGTCTAATGGTTTAGCTTTACTCTGATTTTATGGCAACATGTGAAAAAGAATAGTTGTATAATTGATCTATGTAAATGCTTGCACTTGGACTTGCTATTTGAAATTTTTGTTCCCAAGATGTAATTGTGATAACAATTTATGTTGTTGAATAGTTGTAAGTTGTAACCAATTAAGCATTTATTGGAATGGACTATGATATAGATTAATGGTTGATGATTATGTATTGTTGATATAGCTTGGTTTGTGATGTGAATCTTTTGAGTTGTTAAATATATATGATGATATGAATTGGACTCTGTTGATAATTGATGTTTCTTAAGAATGAGTTGTTTAAACTATCATGGAATAGCCCAATTGGTCATAGAGGGTCTTGGGGTGCATAAGGTAATGAGTTCAAATCTCATAGTGACCACCTACCTAGGAATTAATTTCAAATTAATACCTACGAGTTTCATTGACATCCAAATGTTGTAGGGTTAGGCGATATGCCCCGTGACATTAGTCGAGGTGGGCTTGTGCACGCAAGTTGACCCAGACAGTCACGGACATCAAAAAAAAAAGAAAAAAAAATGAGTTGAGTAATAGAATTGGACGATCTATAACATGTAGATATTGATTTGAGTTGTGACAAGATGCCACTAAACTTATATTGTTTGGATTTTTTTTTTTTTGAAATAATGTTGTTTGGATTTAGTGCTAGAGTTGGTATGCTATTGTTATACTATGTGTAGTCTATGATTGAACTTGGATGTCCTTCTCTTTTTATTGAGTCCCTAATCGGGAGAGTCATAGCTTGTGAGTTAATGACCACGTTAGTTATTTATTGATCCATCATGTTGCTAATTACAAATTTACTAGTCCATATGTGTTGCTATGATGGATTTACTGATCACATTCTTGCATATTGCAGACTAGCGAACCTCGATGGGAAGGTCTGTATCTCATGTTCATACTGCGAGCTAATGGGCCTCGATGGAAAGGTCTATATCTCATTTAACATTTTGTATTTCGTAGGTTATTAACATGATGGTTTAGAACTCGTTAAGTATTCCAGAAAGGAAGAAAAAAAAAACTTGTTTAAGTATTATTTTAGCGTAAGACTAAAGCTAAAGAACTTGTTAAGATTTGAGTGATATTATTAATGCATGTGTTTGTAAATTTA
The DNA here is from genome assembly GCA_037832685.1 of Sicyos baderoa. Classification (NCBI taxonomy): domain Eukaryota; kingdom Viridiplantae; phylum Streptophyta; class Magnoliopsida; order Cucurbitales; family Cucurbitaceae; genus Sicyos; species Sicyos baderoa. The sequence continues at coordinate 1,411 of JBBMEF010053614.1, forward strand.
AAGTTATAAATAATCAATTACGTGAATATATACCATGTAAATGAGATTCTTACCGAGTATTTCATACTCACCCTTTATTATAAATATTTTTCTATGTCTTTAGAGTATGTTGTGGTAGTTGATCGAGAAAAGTTGGGAAGATCATGAGAATTGTCTTTAATCAACTTATTTTTCATATTATATTTAAGATATTTAATAGTATTTTTTGCACTGATTTTAGTTACTATGTTTGATTGTATTAAGAATAATCTTGCCAGACTCTTATTACTATAAACTTACAACGTGTCTCGCATGTGTCAAGATCATATTCTAATTTTTTTTATATATTTAAAAATTATACATAATAACAATATTAAAGTAAAAAAGAACATTTTTTTTTCAAAACCAAAACAATTGATCTATTAAAGATATAAAAATAATATATTTTTGCTAAATTAGTACTTATATATCTACCTTCTTTTTAATATCTTAGTCATTTAAATTTATATTAAGCAATGTAGAAATAATTTTAGAATTCAAGATATTAATCTTCTACTTGTATTTTTGTGGAAGAATGTGGAAAGTTTTTGTTTTGTATGAGAGAAGATATAAAATGTTTTTTGTTTCCTTTTTTTATTGTGTTATTTATGCATGTAGTATAATTTTGAATGTAATTTAAAAAATGTGGGCTAAATTTTAATTTAAAATTTAAAGTTTTCAAATATTATAAACGGTTAAATAATTATTTATTATAAGTTTATAAATATATTTTAATTTTCAAATATTTAAACAAGATCTTAAATTATTCATATTTTTATTCTAAAAGAAAAAAAAAACTATCTATATTTTAAACTTTACTCATTAAAATGTTTTTAGTTTGACAAATAAATATTATTACTCAACTTTATAAAAAGTGGAGTGTAATATCTAAGACGAATTTGAGATATCTTGAGATGCTTCAAAACATGTCTTATGTGCAATATCAATATCTTGAGATAACACTGAAGAGCACTTGATAACAATAAACCGAGTAAAATTTGAAGAAATGATAACACACTTTTATTTTTGAAGATGAATGATGAAAAACCTCAATTTTAAGGTAGAAGATAAATGCATTTTTTAGAGAATGAATGCTGAAGAACCTCATTTTATAGTAGAGATAATAATAATTACACAACCTTACAAATTCTAAAACTCATAAAATTCAATTAAAATCATAATTATAATTATTATAAAATACCTCTAATATTCAATATTTCAATCTATAACATACTATACTTTTATCATTAATTATTATTAATTTCAGCCTATAAATATAATTTAATACATAATAGAAATCAAACTTAAGTTAAAAAAAATAAAAAACAAAAAAACAAGAACTCCACGATAGGGATGCACAAAAGAATCGATAACCCGACGAACCCGAACAACCCAACCCAACCCAACCCGTAAGGACTGGGTTTGGTTGAATATTAATTTGGGTCGGTTCTCGGGTTGGCCCTTTTTGGGTTGGGTTCAACCCATACCGACCCAATTATATATAATGTAATGTAAATTTTTTAAAAAGAATTGCTTGGAGCATGATGGTTGTTGCCCTTCCTTAATGCAGCAGCCATCCTCATTCAAATCTTGAATGAGGTTTGTTTTTTAATTCTTTTTAAAGCCTTTTTAAGGTTACATAGTTCTCCTATCCCCTCTTAATTTCAATTTTTTAACCCATTCCCTATATATTTATTTATTAAATCATAGTAATTATCCAAAATATTCATTAAAGCTCTTATTATATTAAATTGTTCAAAGATTTCTAACATTATTTTTATTAATTCTTATAATTTAATTTTAGATTGAATTAAATTGTTCACATTTTTCTATAGCTTGAAATTTGTAAAGGTTAAGTAATTTTTTTATTTGTTAGTTGAAACAATTTTCAAATGTGTTATTTAATTGTTTTGAACCCGATAACCCAACCCGACCCAACCCGAAAATATAGGGTTGAGTTGGGTTGTATCTTTGGTTGGGTTGGGTTGTGTTGAAAAAATGATTAATCTAAATTTTTGGGTTGGGTTCAAAACTCCTCCAACCCGACCCAACCCATGTTCACCCCTACTCCACGACAAATATGAAAAGTATTTATTATTCACTTTTCCAAAACTCTAAATTAACATTTAATATTTCAATCTTTAACCTCTTATAATTTTATCATTAATTATATATAGTGAATGGGTAAATGATTTTTCTACTATAATTAATATTTTGTAGGTCTCTAATAATTATTATTAAAGAGTTATATACAGTAAATGGGTGAATTGTTGTTTTTTAAAAAATTAAAAATTAAATATATGAATAAATTGATAATTTATTAAAGAATACTAAATATAATTAAAAAACAACCAAAGATTCAAACTCATAACCAAGGAAAGATTGAAAAAAAACTATATTATTGATATTTGTAAAAGAAACTATAGTCAATTAAAATAAATATACAATTCATATAGCACTGAAACAAAGATCATAACATTAAAAAAATGGAATTCAACAAATTTTTCCATTAAAAAAAATGGTAAAAGAAACTTATTACAAATAAAATTATGAAAAAAATATTTGAAAGAATAAAATAGAATACTAAATAAAATGTAATTAATGTTGTAGTAAAAGGAAAGATTGAAAAAAGTGAATGTAGACTAATATAAAAAGTAACATATATAATAATACTAAAAAAATGTATACAAAAGAAGAAAAGTAATTTTAATGTAAGAGATAAGAAAATATCAATGCACATCTTCAAATATTATCTCAAATTACAACCCATCAAAACTACAAAAAAAAAAGAAAAAAAAAGAAAAAAAATTAGATTAAGACAACAAAATTATAATATATAAAATAATATTTCAAAAAATATATATAAAAAGAATAAAAATAAATTTAAAATAAAATATATAAAAAATAAAAAATCGCTAAAATAAAATACCGAAAACAAAGTTGACTTCTTGAGAGATAAAAATGAATGAGTTAATGGCTTTTCATATTCTTAACCTTTGTATTTAATACATTTTTACATTAAACTTGAAACAATTATATAGATAATTGTAAAGGAGAAAAGTTACAAAACATTGAAGTTTACACTATTAAATACAATTAAATATATTGTAAAAAAAGATGTTTTTATTACATTTTGTATTGATTATGTACTAAATTAATATTAATTTTATGATATATTTTAATTAAATAATAATCTACGAAATATTAAAAATATAATTGAAAACAATTAATAATTTTTAAAATATAGAAAGTTGTAGATATTGATGCGTATAATTTTTTTTTCTTAAAATGAAATTATTTATACTTATAATAATCATTAAAAAAAATTATTTTGTTGATAAAATAGTTGAAGAAAATAAATAATTCTTTAACTTTTTAATTTGGGCAAAAAATTGTATAGATATTTGTATATTAAAGTTAATAGGTAAAATAAATGGCCCAAAATCATGTTTTTTACAAAAGAAAAATAAAAATAAAAATAAATAAATGAATAAATAATAAATGTTACGTGAGAGGACAATGTTTGTAATAAAATGATTTAAAATTGATGGCATATTTGTAAATTAAAGTGTGACTTAAGGGTAAAACATTCTAAAAATGATTTACCTTTTAAGCGGCACTTTAAAGTTTTTAAGATAAAATTAGGATTAAGATTAAGTAATGTAAAGTTTTTCTTTTGTTTTTTTTTTTTCTTTCTTTCTTTGTGAAGATTCGACTATGGTAGTTATAATTGAAGTAGTAATTTATACACATACACAATAATTATCCTTAAGATCTAGTTGAAATTGATGTAATTAAGAGATCTTTACCATTCATGTCACAATAGGAAAAAAGATAATTTCATCTTGTATAATTAGTATTCTTGGAGAATGTTGAGATAGAAAGTATCGACGAAAGTGGAAATAAACCGTCTAAGTAATAATTATACGCTAAAATAATTAGACTAGATTGATATGAACTTTTCTATAGTAATAATTATATAATTTAGCGACTTCAAAGATATGTTTTACCTTAATTTTAAGCAGAATTTCAATGACATTTTGTATGATTTAATAATGAAGAAAGAAGTTATAAATTTGAAACCTCCCAAATATTATTGAACTAGAAAAGGAAAATTATATCGGCTATTTTCACAAAATAATTACAAAAGTAGGAAAATGTAATATTATGCGTAATTTGGTTCGGTTTTTGTACCAAACCGATAATCGAACCGATATCTTAAGTTTAAAAAGAATGAATCCAATACAATGTCCAATAAAGTAAAAAATTATTAATTCGGTTTGATCTTGGATAGGATAAAATGTCCACTTTTTTTTAATACATCAAAAACAACATTTCTCATAATAATAATAATAATAATAATAATAATAATAAAACTTCTCATAAACAATAATTTTTTAAAAAAGTCAAAAGTATTTTTAAACTTATTGAAAATTATTTAAAAATATGTTTTACTTGAAATATGAGTGAAATTAAAATTATTAAGGTACCTTCGTTTGGATCTTTTTGCTCTAGAACGTGTATAACTTTTCAGAGGATTTATATGGTGGGATCGAGTATTTCTAGTGTCAGATTTGTAAATCATCATTTTGGATTTTTAGTGTTCAATAGGGTTGAAATTAAGGTGTTTTATTTGTTCATGTCGAGGCAATTTTAGACACAATCTATATTACTCTTACCGTGCTTTGAAGTTAAAGATAAATCAATGAACTTCTCACATTTTTTTATTTTTTTTTATTTTTTATTTTTTTATCAATTCTTTAAAAATCATGTAATTGAATATCGAAAGTGATTTGCCTTCGGTTGTTCATTCGTTCACCTTGTTAGTAAATGAGAAGGATCTGAACATTAACAAGTTCGACTCTTGCATCCGATTTTCTTTCGTAAAATTAGTTTCAAATAGATAATATCAATTAGTATAAAAAAGTAAAGTTTGAAAGATAAAAGAACATTCACTTATAAGAGATTTGATCTTCAAGACTTAAAGAAATCTTCTAAATAATGGAAGGAAGATGACTTTATATGGCTTATTGGCAATATATATTTCGATTTGGTTCAGTTTTTAATGGTTTTTTAAAACGATAATCGGAATCGATCCAATTTTTTCAATTTTTTCAAAATACAAATCGATATATTTAACTTTGTGCATAAATGAACTCCAAACCTGATAACCAATCGTGCCATCGACCCATTCAGTAAGTATAAGACCATATTCATTAATACAAATAACTATATTTGCTATTTTTTTAAAAAAATAATTGTTTTCTAGATTTGCCTAGTCACCATTTTGAATTTTTATATATATTTTTTCGAGTATAAATTAGAGGAGGAGAAGTACAAAAAATACTATTATTTTTAATTATAAATGAAAATCAAATATTGATTATGAGATGGAACCAATGAATATGATACTTTTAATACTAAACAATAAAAAGATTTATTTATTTTACCGAATAAAGTAATCGAAATTATGACGTTAATGTTGAAGTAATTTATAAGCAAACAATGAAATCACTACGTTACCACAATTAATTTTAATTTACTTAAAAAACGATTATTTTAGTGAAATTTTGTGTATTAATTTGAGAAACCAGAGCATTTGAATATATAATAGTAAAAAACCCAAAATCTTCTCATTTGGGACACGAAGCGCAACAAAGTCGCCACCGCAGTTCTCAGATCATCTGGTTGGGGGTTTTGCCAAAATCTGCTCCTTCTTGCTCGGCTCTGCTTTTCAATTTGCAGAGTCTCAGTTGGGTCTCCCAGGGCCGGCTCCAAGCCCTGAATCGCATTGATTTTTGGTGGACACATGAAATCCTCCGTCATTTCACCGCTTTTGATTTGTCTAATTCTCTTTGCTCGATCGGAATCCATTCGCGGCGGCGAGGAGGCGAAGAAAAACAAATTCCGGGATCGAGAAGCCTCCGACGACGCCCTTGGATATCCCGAGATGTAAGCAATTGTTCCTTCATCGTTTATAATTTCATCCCTTGGGCTTGAATTGTATGCTTCTATTGTAAAATTGATTTAAGGGTTTTATGGGAAATCGTTCGTTTTATCTTGAAATTGGATTTTTTTGTGATTTTTTACTAGAGATGAGGATGCTTTGTTGAATACACAATGTCCGAGGAATTTGGAACTAAGATGGCAAACAGAAGTGAGTTCTAGCATATATGCTACTCCCTTGATCGCTGATATTAATAGGTATGGATACTAAGCATTTCATTATACACTACTTAAGGGATGAAACTTAACAAACGTGTGAAGGATTCCTCAAGTGTCGAGAGTTTAATGGTTGAAGACTTGGGCTTTGAAGACGTGCTCCCTTCAAGGTCTCAGGTTTGAGACTCACTTGTGACATTAATTTGTAGACACCTTCCGGTGCCTGGCCTAGGGACGGGCATGGTTACCCTTGTTTCAAAAACACTTGGGGTGCAACCTCTTTTGTTAAGCTTTATTTTTTCTAGTTTGTCTGTTTTACAGTGATGGGAAACTCGAGATAGTGGTTCCATCTTTTGTTCACTACCTTGAAGTTCTTGAAGGTTCTGATGGAGATAAAATGCCAGGTAAAAGTTGTGGTAGTTATTTTGGGAGTGCCAATTCTTCTAGTTGATGATATGTTCATATGTTTTATAGCATTAAATAAGCAGTTATATATATATTTGTAAAAGAAAAAGGCTGAGTTGTGAAAAAAGTATTTCAGTAATAATATAGAAAGCTTTGGAGAGCATTAGTTTTGCATTCTGTTTGATAAAGCAACTTATTCGCCGGTCTTTTCTATTAGGCTGGCCTGCTTTCCATCAGTCAACTGTGCATGCTAGTCCTCTTCTATATGATATTGACAAAGATGGTGTGAGGGAAATAGCATTGGCAACATACAATGGAGAAGTACTCTTTTTCAGGTGCTTATCTTTTGCATCTTTGCACAAAAAACTGTCCCTTATTTTTGGTCTATATTTCAGCCTTAAATTTTTTTTTCTCCCTAAAAATATCAACTGTTGTTAGGGTGTCAGGATATATGATGACAGATAAGTTAGAGATACCACGTCGCCGTGTGCACAAGAATTGGTATGTGAATCTAACTTCAGATCCAGTGGACCGGTCTCATCCAGATGTTCATGATGAACAACTTGTGATGGAAGCATTAAAGACAAAATCAATGTCTGGTAAGTATATTTCAATGTTTCATCTGTCAGATTATTATTTTGCCTCACTTTTTCTGGGAATTATCATTGACCTATGTGGATGTTAATTTTATGACTGAGAACAACATTATGATTCACATGAGATGTGGCAGCTGACATCACAATGCTTTTGTTGTTCCTTCAGAAACAAATGGTAGCGTTCTGGAGCTGAACCATACAACCAAGACTGCGATCAATGGAAGTGTGCCTGAACTAAATTCTGCGGCTACCATATCAACACAAATGTTGAATGTTTCAGACACGGTTAATAATAGTAAGGTGAATGAAAGTAGTGTTCAACCGAGTATTGTCCTGCCTACGGGCATAGATAATAGCACTTCTATGAATCGTACGAGCATAGAAAATAGCACTTCTATGAATCTTACTGGAATACTTGATGGCAAGAATGGAATAAAGATTAGTAGAAGACTTTTGGAAGATAGCGACTCCAAACAATCTCAAGAAAATGGTTCTAGCTCCAAGGCAGATGGTAGTGGAGATGCTCATGTTGCCACCGTTGAAAATGATGAACCTTTGGAAGCTGAGGCTGATTCATCATTTGAGATATTTCGTGAAAATGATGACCTGGCTGATGAGTATAATTATGATTATGATGATTATGTCAATGATTCCATGTGGGGAGATGAGGAGTGGACTGAAGTTAAGCATGAAAAAGTGGAAGAATCTGTTGATATTGACGCACATGTATTGTGCACTCCTGTAAGTAACTTCAAATGAACCTCTGTGCTATTCCCTACTATTCATGTGAGTCTGTGACTCATTGTAATTATCTTTAAATGACAATAACTATCACAGGTCATAGCTGACATTGACAACGATGGGGTATCTGAAATGATTGTAGCTGTTTCATACTTTTTTGATCATGAGTGAGTCTTCTTTGATGTTGTTTTTTTGTCTTCGATGCTTTCAGTTTCTTACACCAATCAAGACTCTTTTATGTTTTAACCATCATGAGTTCGATTCATGATGGCCACCTACCTAGGAATTAATTTCCTTGACATCTAAATGTTATAATGTCAGAGGGCATGTTCTGTAAGAATAGTCGAGGTGTGCGACAAGGACACTGATATCAAAAACTAAAAAGACTCTTTTATGTTTCTGTTAAACTCAGTTTCACGATGGTGTATATTCAAATTTGCATACTACATGCACTTTTTGCAAAGTCTTGGGGCATTGAGAAATTTTTAGGCTTACTGAAAATCTTTACGGCATTCTGTGAGTTAATTGATTGACTATACTTGCATTGCCTTTTGGCAGTATCGAGTGTATGCTTTTGGCATCAGCTATTATTTTGGTACTGGGTGTTGAGGAAATTGATGTTCCTTTATGATAATAGGTATTATGACATGCCAGAGCACAAGAAAGAATTGGGCGATATTGATATTGGGAAATATGTAGCTGGTGCCATTGTTGTTTTTGATCTTGAATCAAAGCAAGTGAAGTGGACAGCTGAGCTAGACTTGAGCACAGATTCCGCTAACTTTCGTGCTTATATATATTCCTCCCCTACTGTCATTGATTTGGATGGTGATGGGAATTTGGATATACTTGTTGGAACTTCCTATGGCTTGTTCTACGTCTTGGATCATCATGGTAATCTGATTTTAAATACTGATTTTCTTACTATCCTATTCTTTTGTTTTTGGATAAGAAACAATTTCATTGATATGAAATTACCAAAGAAGGGAAAGTCTTGAAGGAAATTACATAAGGCCTCTCCAATTTGAAAGGAGGGCAGAATAGCTATAATTATGGAAAAAATGTGAGTTTACACCAAGTAGCAATCATACTAATTATAGAATGGAAAAAAGTGAAGTATGAATACTCCTTGTCTTGTAAACTTATTCTCTGATTCTGTTAACCGATTTTCTTTTAATCGGATTATGAATAAGATTGGGGGATAAATAATCAAAAATTTGTTTTTGAAATTTTTACCCTTCCAAATTGGAAAATATTTAAATTAATATATTATCCTGAAAATATTGTATAGGGAGAGTAAATGTTTTGGTTATTTAATCGGCAAGGTATTCTATTTTGGTGAACGGTAAACAAAGAGGGTGGATGTTTGCTACAAGAGGTCTTAGAGAAGGCGATCGTTTGTCTCCTTTTCTCCTCTTACTTGTAGTTTTTCTGAGTAGAATAGTCTCAAGATGTATTGATTGTAGTTATTGAGGGTTTCTCTGTTTGAAATAGGAACCTTTATGTTTAATGATACTTTCTTTTTTGTTCAAGAAACAAGACTTCCTTTGTTAATCTTGTTAATCTCCTTTCCTTCTTTGAGGAGGATTCAAGATTAAAGGCTAATAGAAGTGTCAGTTATTGGGGTTGTATTGTTTGGGCAGATTTGTTTGGGTAGGCTTATTTTCGGTTAAGTTAAGGCTAGACCTAGAGGAGAGGTGACAACACTTTTGAATATGTAGAGTAGCTCACTGAAAACTCAGAAAAGGAAGGAGAAGGCCTTGGGGAAGCCATCGCATCAACAACTGACCGGTGTTTCATAAGAAAAAAGATTAAATGACCAAGGGAAAACAGAATTAAGAAGACTATCACACACCCAAGTATCCTCTTAAAGTATCGTCCCATCCCCCACCACATAAGACATTAAACTAGAAAGAAATAGATATTCCGCCACTATGCCTTTCCAAGGGCTGCTCAAAGTGCCTCACCCCTACACCTGACCCACTAAAAAGGAAATGACTCGTACTTACTCTCAATAACTTTATGCTAGAGGGTTTTTTTTTTTTTTTTTTTGTCTCCTAGGGGTGACACAGTGGTTATCCTTGTTTCAATATAACTTTATGCTAGAGGGAGTTGGATTCAAGAGAAAAATGCTATAATCATTTAGCTAACAAAGCCCTATTATGGGATTTCAAGTTTCCCACACCCTAAGAAGCACAGACACGGTCCCTTACCCCCACTTGATGTAATCTCAAAAAAAGAAGCACAGACACAGACACGAGCTACGAATATGAGACGATACGGATACGTAGTCACGACATTATTTAATAATGCAGGACACGAATACGTCGTGGACACGTTATTTTTTATGATATACTATTATTAGATCAAATCCAAAATATTTTAGTTTTTACCTCATTTTCCTTCTCTTCATTCTATTTTCTCTTTTTCTTTCTTTTTTCCATTTTAGTTCATCTAACTCCGATGGACGTATCGTTGCCTCAACCACCAACACAATCCGTAGTCGTGTTGTCGTGTCATCGGCCATTTGAAACAAATAAGTCTTAAATGAGGTGTCCATGAAATATCCATGGTCTGTCCGTGAAGTGTCCAAAATTAAAAATAATAATAATAAAGGAGGACACGGAATTTCAAGTGTCTGGCACGTATCCGAAGAGCGGTAGTATCGCCTATCAATGTCGGACTCGGACACGTGTCCGGAAGTATCGCCTATCGGTGTCGGAATCGGACACGTGTCCGGACGTATCGCCTATCGATGTCAGGCTCGACACGTGTCGGACACGAATACTTTGTCAAAATGATATTCGAAAGAGAAATTGGGCAATTGAAAAGTCACCCAAACTTTGCAATTTAAAGAGTACTGCGTTCAAGCAAGTGAATGCCACCTTGAGGCAAGGTGTATTTTGAACATGTTTTAAGACCCCATCTATAAATGATTGTTTTCGGAAGGGTACATTGGGTATTGTAGTGAGGTCAATTAGTTAGGGGACCATGTGGGGTGGTCTTACTTGTGGGGAGTGTTTATTGTGGATACACATAAGAGTAGTGTGATAGAGTACTAAGGGTAGGATGGGAATAGTAGTATAATATATGTAAGGGTAGAATAGTAATTAGCATTTAAGG
>JBBMEF010053625.1:0-12453 GCA_037832685.1 Sicyos baderoa
TTGATAGAATCTATCAAAAAAAAGTTGCTATATTTGCAATATTTTTAAAAAGTTGCTATAATTCTAATGCAGACTAGAAAAATTGCTATACAACACGAATTCCCTAATTTTGTTCTACTTTTCTTTCATTTGTAAGCTTTCACAAGTATTTATATTTATTATAATCATATATAGTTAATTCGTACATTATATTTGAGTAATCTACCTTATATGTAATTTAGTAGCTAAGAGAATTTTGAGAAACCCTAAAATGATAGGTATAATTCATGGTTATGTGAGATTTTTAAGTCCTCACTTAAAAATAAATAAATAAATAATAAAAATAATAATCATATTTATGATGATGATGCTCCCAAACTTGACTATGAAATTAAAATAAATTTACGTAAAAAATATAAAAATAAATAAAAAAAATTGACTATCAAATATCCAGATTAAGCTCTGTGTTGTCCAAGACAAGTGTCGGAAACTTATTCTCTCTCAAGTTTTCTACAATGTGCTTCATCCTTCCTATTATGTATCCATCTTTTTTTAAAAAAGTAGGAGAATACTAACCAACCTTTAAAAATAAAAACAAACTTTGGGAAGCTATTTTTTTTTTTTTTTTTTTTTAAAAGTTGGTTGATCTTCCCTACTTTCTTAAGGTAAGATGTATACATGATAGAAATGATGAAACAAATTATAAGAAATTTGAGAGAAAATATGCTTAAATTTGAAAAACCAAAAACAAGAAACTAAATGATTATCAAACGAGACATAAATTATTGGTGATTTGTTTTTCCAATACGAACTCCTAGAAAATATTATACAAACTTCCAACTTAGAAAAATAGAATAGTAAATCATAAATTCATGTCTACTTTGCATACACAATGTCATCCTTTATGACATGTTTAAATAATTAACTACATTAAAATGCGAGGTTGGTTGATGTAACACTCAATAATCTGTCACAACTAACCATTCGCTTTCAAACACAATTTCACCCATTGAAGAAGATGATCTCAGTAGGCAGCAATACATCAATAAAGCCATCAAAAGTGGGATTTTCCATTTAAAATTATGTATATTAATGTCACTCATATCAACCATATTGTCAAAATTATTGGCCAGTGTCATAATAAATGTTAATGTACTTTAACCATATTGTCAAAATTATTGATCAGTGTCCTAATAAATTATCTCATGAGTACAAGATCATTAAAACAAGCAAAATGTGTTAATAACTCCATTTATGTCAATTGAGTTGAATTGAGTTAATGTTATGAGCTTGAATCATCAAACTCACAGTATAACTTCATTCTCTAAATTTTGATATCATCTATGTTTAATTCCTTCATGTCCTGTCTATTAAAAAAATCATGATTAATCTAGATTAATACCATAGATAATAATTAAATATATGGGTTTTGCATGTATAGCAAAAAAAGGTAAAATATCTTTGTCTATAGCACAAAATCAAAATTAATTCATTTGTAGCAAAAAATCTAAATTGAATTCTATCACTAGTTGAGTTCTATTAGTGATAGAATTTAATCAATGATAAACTCATTCTATCACTAGTTAGTGATAGAAAATAATTTGCTATAAATAAATTATTTTAGAAATTGTGCTATAAATATAATACAAGAGGTAGAATGTGTTACTAGTTGTAAATTCTCTTGAATATATATATATATATATTTTAACCAAATAAAGTAACACGCTATGTCAAATCAAATAAACTAGGCTACTTTACTCTAACAATCTACTTTCACCTAGCCATGTCAAGCCATTGTTAACCTACATATGCCACACAAAATCACATTTCAAGTAAAAAAACACACACACACACAACTGAAACAAAAAACTTTTAAAAGCAGAAGATTTAAAAATAGCCCAATAATCTAAATCAATAATCCAGCCAAAGATAATTACACACACAAATTATGAATCTATTGAGTCATTTCCAAACCAAAAAACACAACAAAAACTTTTAAAAAGAAACCCAATAATCTAGCCAAAGATAACTCCACACACAAAATTATCAATCTACAGAGTCATTTCCAAACCAAAAACACAACTAAAACTTCTAAAAGCAGAAGAAATAATAATAAAAAAAAAACCCAATAATCTAAATCAATAATTCAGCCAAAGATAAGAACACACACAAAATTATGAATGTATAAAGTCATATATTTCCAAACCAAAATCTTCATAAAATTTTGTTTCCCTAAAAAGGGCCTATGAGGGAGGCATAGAGAAAGTAGGGGAGTGGGCAAGCCAGCAAGAGGTAAGGGAAAGGAATCAAAGCTAAAGGAGTTTGGCCACCACTAATTGAGCAAACAATGCAAAGCAAGCAAAAGAAAAAGATAAAAATAAAAATAAAAATAAAAATAAAAATAAAAATAAAAATAAAAATAAAAATAAAAATAAAAATAAAAATAAAAAAAGATGTGCTATATTACATAATGTTTTGGTTTTTATTTTTATTTATTTTTATTTTAATTTCCGTGCAATGATTATTGGTAGTGGGGGTGGTGATCAAATATTAAAAAAATAACAACAACAATAAAGTAAAAGGGGTGCATGTGCAATGTGGGTCGTTTCTTTCTTTTTCCTTTTTTTTTATATTTTTTATATTTTTTTACATTTTTTTAAAAAATTTTGCCTTCATTTTGTATTTGTTGGAGTTTTGGAGTTTTCCTACTTTAAAAGATGAAGACAGGTATGGCTCCACATTTCCTGCCACTACCACCTCTGTCCTCTTCCTTTTAAGAGAGATTTTTTTATGCAAAATAGAAATATTCACAAAACAATTGCTTTTTTGCTTTGTTTACCAGTGTTTTAATTTTCAAGAGAGTTTGTGTGTTTATGCATTTGGTAGAATATAAACAGCTTGGCCTCCTCCAATTTCCAATTTGGCTTTGTATTCTGGTCAACTAATTTAGTTGATATTGCTACCCCATCTATCATCATTTCAAACTTATAATAATAAGAATTTGGATCCCTCCTATATTGGTTATATATTGCTGGGATTGAGAAAATGTTGGAAACAGAAAGTTTGAGAATAATTATGTATGTTGGAATAAGAAAACTGTTTATATGATTTGCATTGAAATGGGAATCTAAGGGTGAATTTGGCATAAATTTTGAGGGGCCGGAAAGTGTTCTTATCTCGTTAACTTGTTTTTCTTAGTGTTACGGTTGGAGATTGTCTGGTTCCTTTGGGAGCGTTTGGAGTGGGAGATGCTAATCGTTGTTGGTAAGTTATCATTGTCGGTGTTTGGAGTGTAAGTAATACTTACATAGGTTATCATATTCTTTGTGTTTAGGGTGCAGATACTGATTACTTGAGTTATCATTGTAGGAAAGATTTTGGTGTGAATGAATTTACAGGTCATATCGTTTCGGGTGTAAATAATGGTTAGTAGGAAAGATTTGGGTGAGGAAGATTTATAAAAGGTATTTATGAGGTGAATAGTGATTATTAAGGTGTATGAGTATTTGTTATTGGGGCCTCAAATACTAAATGGTCTAATTACCATTAACTAGGCAATCATTTGAGAATGTCTTAACTAATTGAGTGATGATCAAGTAGGTCTTCTAAAAGACATTGTTTTTGTACATGGATTGTAATTGGACTCATACATGGATTGTAATTTTGGGGAATGTGACAATTACCAGAAGCTAGGGGCAGTAAAAGGCATATGTTTTGAAATCATTATATTTTTGGCCAATACCTAATCCCTAGAGTCTCCACAAAAGAACAGTTTTGCCATGTGAAATGAATACACTTTTTTATGGATAGCAGAATGAGAAACCTATAGAAATAAAGCTGATAAAACACATTACCTAAAAAGATGAAGAGGCATGATGATGTGCCAGAGTGGCTGCCTCCCTTGGGTGAAACATTACAACAGCAGCTGAAAGGCAAAATGAAATTCATTAATCATACAGGAAAATTATACTTTAGGAATAATAATCAAATGTTAATCTAGACAAAGTCTTCACTGCTGTGGTGATTTGCTACTGTCCCCAAAGATTGGCTCAATAGTTGTAATTTGTAAAGAAAGAAAAAGATGAACCATGAATTGTAAATCAGATACTTCTTGACAATATCATGGATCTGATTTTACTTTTTGTATCTGTTGTATATGCCTTGAGCGCATTGATGCCTCTGCGATTACTAATGAATCACATAAATCCTTGTGTGTGATTTCTGTTCTTCTCTACTTTCTCGTTTTCGTATTGTCTATTTACGTTTCCGATTCGATTAGTGATTGCCGATTTCATAACCGTATCCAAAGATTGGATCAATAGTTGTAAAGAAAGAATATATTGGCTCAATAGTTGGAAAGAAAGAAAAATTTGGAATATGAAAGGTAATTCAGATTCTTATTAAGAATATCATGGATCATGAGTTGTCCTTACATAGACATGAACATAATTACCTACCTGGAAAACTCCAAACACAAAGAAAAGTTGGTAAACTTTACCTTGGATTCCATGTTTATATCTACCCCATATGGAAGAAATCACAGGAATTGGCTTGAAGTTATACCTATCTAGCAGACTCATGGACAGGAATTGGTTTAATGTCACAGATCAATCTCGAACCTAGGACTTTGGGGGAGCACACCTTCAAAACTCAAGGCTTCGACCACCATGTCACCCCTTTTTTGGACAACTGGTTTCATAACTATTGGTTTTGGTTTCTAGTTTATTAAAATTAAGCTTACAAATAATACTTCTCCTAGAATTCAAGGCCACTAAAAAGTTATTCCAATAAGTTTAAGCAAAATTCATGCAGTGGAAATTATGTTGAAAATGCTTCAACCGACGAACTTAGAATCCTGTAAAGGAAGATAATGAATTCGATAGGATGGAAATCCTGTAAAGCAAACAGCATGAGAACTTTATACTAATCCTCAATTCAATCAATTATTCAAAGTACCAAACAAAAGTAGCATATCTCTACTGGCATCTTGTACGACCTAGTAACCTCAGATAAACCAATCTAGATTATCACACTATAAGGACTGTCTAAAAACTCAATGACCCAAAAAATTCAATCAACTCTATCTGAACCATTTGGATTGAGTTGGGTAAATTTTGTTTTGATTCAAATAAATTGAACCCTTTTGGAGATAGATTGGTGAGAGATTCTTCCAAAACTGATCAAGACTGAAGAAAACCAACAAGAATTACTAATTAAATAATATTTCTTTTACTTGTAATATACTTATCTAGATTCTCCCTTAAATAACCTAATTCAACCAACTAATCTATCCAAATCTTTTGAGCATTATTTTCATAAATGATAACAAACTAATGTTTTTAATATATCTTTTCCTTACAAAATGGTAAACTAAATAATCTAAGCAATCAAAATCAAACTAACCAAATAGAAAAATTGTACATAGTTGAGTAACTTAACTCGAGGTCATTTGAGTTGGACTTGCAAACACACTAAGTCACAGTAAACAGAGTTCATAAGTTTTAAGTCAAAATTTATGAGGACTTCTTAGATCTATAAGAATTTCAAAATAATCTGAAAAATCTTACAGATTTCGAACTATAAGAATTTCAAAAGGTTTTCCAACTGTCAACCAGAGCAATAGCTCAACCGTATAAGTGTGTTCTCGTGACCAAAAAATCATAAATTCAAATAGCATGCAAGTTGACTACTGTTATGCTATCAATTTATTTTATAGATAACATCTGTTTGGACAAAAAATGAAAGAAAAAATACATTAGCATGTGATGTGCTACAATACATCTTAACAAACTAATCAAATATTCTGTTACCGAAATAACATATAATAAGAATAACCATAGTGCATCGTGCTCACAAATTCACTATGCAGAAATTCAAAGTCACAATGACACCCACAACATTTACTAACAGCTAGTAAACAAGCATAGTTAGGAAACTCAATCGAAGAAATTTGAGACATATTCCTCCAATTCCTTGATATATATATATATATTTTTTTTGAAATAGGAAAATCAAAGTTTTGCTCCACTATACCCAGGGTGACATCGAAGGAATGGAGACACAGGAGCTCCACAAAGCCCATGTCTTCAACTACTTGTGCCACCTCTTGGGGACTCCAATTCCTTGATATTCAAATGCATATTTTCCTTCCATTACAATCTAATCTTCTTATTTCAAAAAAAAAAAAAAAACAATCTAACCTTCTAGAAAAACAGAGCCCTTTCTACGACATTCTAATAAAAATTTATGTATTTCAGAGAAATTGTAATGGATGAGTTGTTTTCACAAAATAATTACAAATTAGTCAAATTTAAAAATATTTGCATCCATAGTCATTAATTCGTATTAATACCCTATTATAAATACTTATTTATACGGTATTATAAGGTATTATAAGAAAGTATTTGACAATACTCATTAATACCAATGCTGTCCGGATTTATGACTTCATCAACTGGTAGAATTCTGTGGTATGCTAACAGCATTAAGAAACCAGAAGCTTATATGCACTTTAAGTCTAATTTGGATTGGCTCTCTCCAAGTAAAGAGGTCAGTTATGATGCCCTCACTGCTGACCAAAAACTTGGCTATCTTCGAATACATTTATAGGTGTCCAATGCTTCAATACTCTATCTTTGAATTGGGGCTAGGAAAGAACAAAGCAGAATATTACTTTCTAGGAAAAGAATTTGGATCCTTCATGAACCATGTCCGGCCATACTTTTCGTGTGGTTCAGACAATTTTGGAAGATCCGGCCATTGAGTTTATGTATCAAAAACTCATGGGCTTTGAGTTTATGTATCAAAAATAAATTCTGAATTCAATGGAGGCCCTTGAAGTTGGTGGGATTGGGAAAATTACAAAATCAGAAAGCTAGAAGCCTTAGTGATGAAAATCGGAAATTACTTAAAAATTGCAAGATTAATAGCATGGAAGAGAACTATATGGATTCTAAACGAACCATCCTTAGGATTAAACGAGCGTCAAACCGGACTCCTCGAAAGAATGATCAGACTCCATAGAAAAATGGGGGGGGCTCCTTATTATGCAGATCAACTTGTATTGAGATCGATGATCCTATGCTCGTCATGCTGCTGCTGCCACCACCGCTGCTGCCGTTGCTGCTGCTGCCACCGAAAAAAAAGTTTTATTTTTATGGAACACCTTGAGGATAAGATGGCTCTTTGGGGGGAAAGTATTGATACGAATCCGGCCATTGACTATTAGCAGCATTAAATGCTAGGATTTTATTATAGTTGATTTGTTGTCTTATTTAGTCAAGGTTAGAATTATGTTTTATTATAAATAGAGAGGGTTGGGTAGTGATTTAGGGATCCAATTGTTAAATGAGGTATTGAGTGGTTTATTATAGGGCTCGAGAGATTCTCTTGAGATGAGAGGTTTCAAGACCTATTAAATCTTGGTTTATCTTTATTTATCTATAATCTTTTACTTTTGATATAATCCAGAGATCCGGGATCATATCACATATCCAGAAGCTTCATAGATTTAGAATCCACATCAACCGAATTCATGATCGGATAACGATCCAGATCCGGGATCATATCACATATCCAGAAGCTTCATAGATTTAGAATCCACATCAACCGAATTCATGACCGGAGAACGAGTTTGCTTGATAAAATCAACCTCGTTTGGTCCTCACCATTCACATCAGTATAAGTGTGTTCTCATGACCAAAAGGTCGTGAGTTCAAATAACGTGCACGTTGACTACTACCATGCTATCCATTCGTTTGATAGATAACATATGTTAGGGGAAAAAAATAATAAATAAAAACAAAGAGAGATCCTAAAAAAGTTTCCATCTGCCGTGCCAACATTCAGGTTCTTTCAAACAAACATAAGCATGTGATGGGCTAAAATACATAACATCTAATCAAATATTCTGTTACCAAAATAATATGTTATAAGATAATCATTGTGCATCATGCTCACAATGCAGAAATTCAAAGTCAAGAACTAAAAATGAAATAAAAACCAAAAGAACAATTATATCACTGGAACTAGAAATTACCAACAGCTAGAAAACAAGCATAGTTGGGAAACTCAATCAAAGAAATTTGGGACAAATTCCACCAATTCCTTGATATTAAGCCATTCAAATACGATTTTTTCCCTTTCATGACAATCTAACCTTCTATAAAAACAGAACCGTTTCTACAACGTTCTAATAAAATTTTATGTTTTTCATCCTTTATTTAATTGATGCACACTTAGACCAAGTCAATAAATCAAGGGAAAAATACTTTTTTAGTCCTTAGAATTGGGGTTTAGTTTCAATTTAGTTCCTATGTTTCAAAATTAAACATTTTTAACCCACACATTTCAATAATGCTAACTTTTAGTCTTTAAGATAATAAATCGTTAGTTACCTTGAGTAATGTGAACCATAAAAGTGAGTTGAAATGTCAAAAGTAAAAGTGTTCAATTTTGAAATATAAGGACCAAATTGAAACGAGATCCCAAACCTAAGAACTAAAAAGGTAATTGTCACATAAATCTATTACTTGAGGTTACAACAATCAGATTTAAGAAACTTGCCCGACAGCCGACAGGACACAAATATCTCAAGTAGTTAGTCATCAAAATGGATCTGGTAAGTTTCGTCTGAGAAATAAATTTCATGAGCTTATGAGTTGTACGATAAGAATACAAATCTGAAATAACAAAAATCAAGTAACAATATAAATTCGAAGTTATGCTCCACTATACCCAAGGGGTGGCAGAGTGGTTGGAGGTTTGGGCTTTGAAGGTATGCTCCCTTTGAGGTCTCAGGTTCGAAACTCACCTGTGACATACTCCTTCGATGTCTCCGGTACCTGGCCTAGGGACGGGCGTGGTTACCTTGTTTCAAAAAATATAAATTCGAAGTTGCGTGATTAAATTTTTCCTAGAAGCATCATGATCTACCAACAGCTTCTTTTTTTTTTAAACCGGAAAATCGGAGTTTCGCTCCACTATACCCAGGTAACTACGATCGTCCCTAGACCAGGTCAGAAACTGGAAGACATCGAAAGAATGGAGACATAGAAGGTGTCTACAAATTAATGTCACAAGTGAGTCTAGAACCTGAGAGCTTGAGGGGAAAACACTTTAAAAGCTCAAACCTTCGACTACCACGCCACTCTTTGGGAATGTTCTAACATGTTTTATCATAAGAGCTAAGATCCATTCCATATACCAAAGCTCCTCTAGACATGTACAATATAGTGCTATGCAATCAAATCCCATGAAGCTAGCATTGTTTTTAACTTACAAATAAAAAACTAAGACGTTACTATGGACATCACAGTGTAATGAAACTTGTACTCAACAAATTCACAGGCTCTATGTTCATCAGTTGACAAGTATATAATTCACAATAACAAGATTACGATCAGCATAACAACTCTGCAACTTGTGAAGGCAGGAAGGGATAGGGTTCAAAGCTAGACCTTCTAAACCCCAATTTTAAAAAGAAATATTCAATAACCAAAAAATGACTATTTCACTGATAAAAGTATGGCAAACCTGAATTTCTTTTTTCTTTTCTAAACCGGAAAATCGGAGCTTCGTTCCACTATATCCACGGTAACTATGTTTGTCCCAAGGTCAGACACCAGGAGACATCGAAAAAATAGAGACACATGAGATGTTTACAATGGTGAGTTTCGAAGCTAGGACCTCGATGGAGATTCATTTGAAGAGAGCACCATCAACATATCCAGAAGCTTCATAGATTTAGAATCTTAACCGAATTCATGACCTGAGAACGAATTTGCCTGATAAAATCCACCACTAGAGTTTCCATTCACATCAAATCTACGACAATTCGTTGAAATACGAGTAGCACCTCCATGTAAGAGGATAATCACATCAACAGATTTTTTTTTATTTTTTATTTTTAGTTACCCCAGAACTTGGAGCTTTGCTCCTCTAATCCTCGGGCACCCACCAACTCCTAATAAGTGGATAATCACTATCACCCGAAATTTGTTCCCAAGGAATGACGCGATTGGTTGAAAACTTAAGTTAAGGTGTTCTCCCCTCAAGATTCCAAAAACTAATTTGTAGATATCTCCCGTATCTTTATTTCTTTGATGTCTCCCGTTGTCTGCCTAAAGACGGACATAGTTACCTTTATTTCAAAAGAGAAAAAAACTATCACTCCTATCTTCCTTTTCTTTTTTAATGACCCGAGTTTGTGTTTTGCTCCTCTAAATCTGTCACACCTATTACTCATCCTTAGATTATGACACCGAGATATTAAATTGGGGGATTGCACAAAAAATCAATCTATAGAGCCACTCGAACCTTGAAGAGAGCACACCCCCAAATTTCAGACCGACGTCAATGTGCAATTCGAATATCCATCTAATCAAACAGTACACTTCAATAGCTTATAGCTTACATCAATTTCACGCCGATTCAACATTTGGATCCATCAACTATTTTCTAGGAAACAACAAAATCGATGGTAATTGAGATGAAATTGACAAATTAGACCCTACTCCTGTCCAGGAATCTTTCATAGCTGCTTCAAACAAAACGAATAATTACAAAAAAATTACTCACGCACCAGATGGAGACTCCAAGGACGAATCAAGCAAGATCAAGAACACATCGTCGTCAAATCTATGAAAATGACGGAAAATGACGGAATCCTGTAAAACATGAATCGCCATTTCATGAGAAACTGAATAAAATGCAATAGTTAATGATAGATGAGATTCAATGGCGAAATCGACCGAACAGATGGTTGCGATTATTGATCCTCTTCTTTCTATTTAGCTCCACCCTTTGGCGGGAGGATATTGTTTTTTCTTTTCTTTATCTTAGTCCCCCCATTTTCATGTAATTGAGTTATATTTATTTGAAATATACTCAAAAGTTTAAGCCCGTTTGATAACCTTTATTTTTTGTTTTTAAAATTTAAGCTTATTCTCACTCAAATTTACTATCATATGTTTTATCTTACTTACAATATATCTATCATTATGTAAGAGAATAGGAGAACACTAACTAACTTTTAAAAATAAAAAAAATAGCATCCAAAAGTTTATTTTTGTTTTTAAAAGTTGGTTAGTATTCTCATACTTTCTTAAGGAGTGATATATATACGGTAGGAAGGGTGGAACATATGATAGAAAATTTGAGTGAGAATATGCTTAAATTTCAAAAACAAAAAATCAAATAGTTATCAAACGGCCCTAGTGTTCGAGTGATAATTCAGTTTAATACCACGATCCTTTCTTCAATATGTATTAAATGTATGTGTATGTATAACATGGTAGACTTCAATCAATTTATTCGATAATAATTAATCTAGTAGAATAAATCACTTTTGTTGACAACTTTCAATCAAGGAAGGTTGCTATCTACCAAACAGGTTAAAGGCGTGACGGTTTAATTATTTGATTTATTTGGTTGTAAATCAATTCAACACTTATGTCACTAGTTCGATTCTAAAAATTGATATTTACTCATTTCTCCCGATATGTACCGAAAAAAAAAATGGTTGCTATCTATATTAAAATATAAGTGATACCTTTTAAAAATGAGTAGGATACAAATTAATTACTTTAAAAAATGTTATAATTAAAAAAAAAAAGAAAAAAGAGTGGTTGCTATCGATATTAAAATAAAAGTGATGCCTTTTAAAAATGAGTAGGATATAAATTAATTACTTTAAAAAATGTTATAATTATAATAAACATCTTAAATGACTAAATGAAGATTCTCCTTGTTTGTTATCGATTCGTTTTAAAACAAGGTGAAGTTTTGAAAAATGTAACTTTTAAATTATTATTTAAATTCCGCCCATAATTCGGTTAAGAATGACAACACTATAATAAAAAATTAGATTCAAAGAACTATCCTTACTTTGTATTATAATGAGAATGTGAGTAGTTCAACACATAGTTTTCTCTTTACTCCCAACTAATTTTAAATTAGAATTTTACACTAAGTATACATAAAAAGTACAATACTATATATATATATATTTATTAAGAAAATAATCAAGGTAAGATCGAAATATTTAAATTTAGCTTAACATGTTTCGAAAATGATAAATCATATTATTTTTCTCATTCCATATACGCTTGATCAACATAGTTGCAAGTGTATTTTTCAACTAGAAATATCTAACAAGTTTAATCCGTTCAATTGATGGAATTAAGAGAAAAGTTTGCATGCTGCCTAGGCAGCATGCAACCACTCATGTGGTATAATTTGGACCGTTAATTTTATTTTTAATTTTGATAAATAAAATTAAAAAAAAAAAGATAATAATAATCCAGATTGTGCCACATGAGTGAGTGGTTGGAGCAGCATGCAAATTCTTATGTGGAATTAATCAAAAGGGATTATTTGGAGTTTCACAAATAAGAGAAGTTTTAAAGAAACCCCTATTTTATTAGTTTGCGCCAAATTCCAGGATTAACCAATGAAGTAACTCATAAGCTATGA
>JBBMEF010053635.1:0-12452 GCA_037832685.1 Sicyos baderoa
TTGATAGATTTGCAAATATTTTCAAAAAGTTACTATTTACTCAATTTTTTTATCTTATTGTAATATACATGCAAATTTCCCTATATAATAATTGGGGTGTGAGATTTAAACTCGTAATTTATTGGTTATTGCATGGATATTGATGTTGATGGGTTACTATTCTTATTACCAAAGTATATCAAAATTGTAGGGCCTTTAAAGTCCTAGGTTCGAAACGCATCTATGACATACTCCTTCGATGTCTCTGGTGCCTGGCCTAGGGACAGGCGTGATTACCTTATTTCAAAATATCAAAATTGTAGGGGTGTTAAAAGGGTCAAAGTAAAAATTATGAAATGACTTAATGATTAATGGAGTTTTAATGTGCTAAAAGGTTATGAGTTCAATGCATGGTAGTCATCTACCTATTATTTTGTTTGTTTTATTGACATCAAATATTGTATATGATTGGATGCTCACAATTGTATAAAAAAATAGAAAAAAATTTAAATATAGCAAAAAAAAAAAAAAACAGGTTTAATCACCTCAATTTTATAGACACGAAACTCACAATTATCAATTAAGTGAATCAGGTTAAATTGATAGACTTCACTCAAATAAATCAAATTGATTATCATTATAGAAACTTAAAATTAAATGAATTTTGCATGTATAATAAAAAAAAGGTAAATGATTCTATCAATAGCACAAAATCAAAATTAACTTAGTTGTAGCAAAAAAAAAACATATAATTGAATTATATCACCATTAAGTTAAAATGAAGGTCATTTGCGTGTATAATAAAAATGGTAAAATAATTTCACTTATAGCACTGTGACAGCTCGACTTTTCCCTTCATGTAAATAGGTGCGTCATTTACTATCCCGAGTTTTCCAGGAATTTTATTTATTTTATTTTTTTGCCCTAAAAGAACCTAGGAAGCCTTAATTTGAGAAATTGATCTTTCGTTTGGGTGAATTTTGCAATTAAATTGGTTAATTAAGCTCTAAGGGCATTTTGGTAATTTTAAACGGCTGGATTTTACCCTATTTAAGCCTCTTCTCCTTCTCAAATGCAGCCCTAGCCTCCTCAAATATTGAGATTTTATTTTGCTCTCAAATCCTCTCAAAACCCTAATTTTTCTCCTTATCGTTTCCCTCAATTTTTGTTTCCCGAGCCACCCGGATTGACGAATATTGTTGGAATTGAAGCTATAGTGGAGGCCTCGAAGTTTTTGCTTACCCAGAAGACACATTATGCTTTGAAAACGTTAAGTCAATGTGCATGTTTGACTTTTTCTTCTTCAGCAGCTTTGAAAACGCCTTATGAGAAGACGCCTCCAAGCCGCATCTCGAGCCTCACGCCGAAGCAAGCAGAGCCGCGCGATCTCATCCGCACCAACGCCCGAGCCTGCAGCGCCGCAAGATCGCGTCCGAACCTCGCTCCCAGCCGCACGCGTGTTTTGAACCAGAGGGATGTCTCCGAGCCTGCAGCTTCGAGCGACCCGAACCAGTCGCGCCTCCCAGACCTAGCTCGCGAGTCTCCCTCAGCCGCCGATCGCATTCCGAGCCTGCCGCACCTTTCCTTATTTGACTCACGCACAGCCTTCGTTGACCCACGCGCCGCCGCCGCCGAATTTTCTTGTATGTCATTTTTTGGTATTTTCGATATTCTGAGTTCATTTTTGGCAGTCTTAGGTGCTAATTTTGACCCGTTTGTGAGTTATAGGCCCGAGAACTCAGGAAAGACCTTTAGGAGTTGTTCGAAAGGAATTTTCGGTTAGAATCTTTGGATATCAGCAAAGGTGAGGGTTCACATTAGGAGTGTACAAAAAACCTGGCAACCCGAACAACCCGGACTATCCAACCCAAACCGTAAGGGTTAGGTTGGGTTATACTTTTTTTGGGTTCGGTTGGGTTATGATTTTGTAGTTTTTGTTGGGTTGGGTTGGTTCTTGGGTTGGCAAATTTTTGGCTCGTTCAACCCAACCCAACTCGGATTAAGAATATTATATATAATATGTTTATGTATGTAAGATAAATTAATAAGATAGATTTTTCGCATACTTTGTACGTGTTCTAAAAAAATAATATGAGCTAATAAGATTGGTAATATGTTGAAATATAGTATCATATATTTTTTAAAACATATTGTAGGTCTATGAGTTGAATCTTAGATAGAAAAAATTAGGGTAACATAACCCGAGAACCCAACCCAACCCAACCCGGAAATTTAGAATTGGGTTGGGTTGGGTTACACGTATTCATAAGGTTGGACGGGTTGGCAAATTGACCAACCCAAAAAGTTGTGTTGGTCCAAAAAAATCATTCAACCCTACCCAACCCGGACCATGTACACCCCTAGTTCACATCGCTGACTTGTGATCTTCATGGTTGTCATATGCATGTTTAGGATAGAGGAATTACATCTTGATACTTTGAATTGAGTTATTCTAAAGCATGATTTACCGATAATATGTGATGTTGTGAATGTTGACTTTGTTGCCAAACGAGCATGTGTATAATTTGTGATAGCTCTATAGATACGAAATGAGCATGTTATTCTCTGTCTATAGTAATGAGCACGTAAATATTTATCTCTGAATGTTGTTAGAATCCCAAAGGGGATGAATTGTAACCCAATGGGGTTCGACTTAGTGTTCCAAAGGTAACTTGTTTGTTTATAGCACGTGTCGGTACCCTGGACAGACGTGGCCTTGGTACGGGTAGCAGATAGAGGTATCGTTCAGGTTGCCAGACGAGGGGCGATATCCCACTCGTAGTTAAGGCTCGAGACCGGTTGGCCGACCGGATTGCTCCCCCTGCCAGAGTTCTCCCGACGATGTCCTAGGAGCCTTGTCACGGTTTTGGGATGCGTGGGCGATATCCCACCATTATCGGTAATTGTACAACCGGTTCATTGCGAGAGCGTGAGTATTGACGGCCATCAATTTACCTGCTCGCCGAGGACATCCTCACTGATATAGGATTTCCAGCTTGCCCAAGGGAGTCAAATGACTCCAGAGGGTATTTTGGTCTAAGATTCCAACTTAGACGGCTCATTGGAGGCTGGGTTCATTGGACCCCTTCTCTGTATCTGATTGTTAATCATTGTTCTAGATCATGCTTAAAGATCCCAAGTTAGGGATCATCACTGAGTTTAATAACGCATCTCCCTTTTTTCTGTGGGTTTCCACAGGTATTCACGAACTTTACCAAGATGGATGATCGAGTTGAAAGACCATGGGCTTGCTGCATATTTAAATTATTTATTTTGAACTTTATCATTTTTGCTTCGTGTTTGTCTCCTTCTGCATGAACTTGGTTAGGGCATGTTATGTTTTGTTATTTTTCTCTGTTTTCTAAGAGATTTCTACTATTTAAACCCGGGTACCCTAAATTCTAATTAGTTTTATTTAACATATCTATCTGTGTGGTATTTTGAATAAATGAATTTATTTCGTGCCATTTCATATTTCAAGTAATTAAAGCATGCATTAGGGTAAGGGCCTAGAATGGGATCCTATTCGGGTCGGGTCTTTACAGTTGGTATAGAGCACGCAAGCCCTCAACATGTCTTCCATGACTTGGTTAACTTTTTCGGTCTGACCATCGGTTTGAGGGTGAAAAAGCAGTACTTAACTTACAAGTGGTTCCAAGGCCTTCCTGTAGGCTCTTCCAGAAACGTGAAGTGAAACGAGCATCTCTATCGGTAACTATGCTTACTAGGACCCCATGATACCTCACGATCTCCACCAAATACATCTGCGCCCATTTTTCAACAGAATAATCCAGCATACCTGGAATAAAATGCGCACACTTGGTGAGTCGGTCAACGATCACCAAGATAACTGTAAAACCTTTCGGTGTCTTAGGAAGTCCCATGACAAAGTCCATCTAAACGTCGTCCCATTTTCATTCTGGAACACTTAAATGTTGCAATAATCCTGCCGATTTCTGTCTCGGTGCCTTGACCGGCTGACAAGTCAAGCATTTGATAATATCAAAACTAATTTATTTATAGAAAAAGAAAGTTTATATTATATTATATTATATAAAAAATTATGTGTTATAGATAAATTATTTAAAAATTTGTGTTGTGTATATAATATGAATACAAATTCTCTAAAATTAATTTCTAAAAAAATAGTATGCTATAGAATTTTTCTTCCACAACATATTTTTTTGCTCTTAATTACAATTATAACATATTTTTAAAAATAATTTCATTCATAGCACATTATGCCCAAAATTTATATTTTACCATCATTAGACTTCTATCCGTTCAACCGATAGACTTTAGACTTATATTAGTTCAACAAATATACTTTAGACTTATATCAATACAACTGATAGGCTTCTATCAGTTCAACTGGTAGGCTTTAGACTTCTATCAATTCAACTGCTAGACTTCTATCGATTCTAAAAAGATCGAGATTCAACTCATTGACTTTGGACTTTCTATCAATTCAACTAATAGACTTTAGACTTCTATCCGTCCAACTGATAGACTTATATCTGTTCAACTGACAGACTTCTATCAATTCAAGTGATAGATTTCTATCAGTTCAACTATAGACTTTAGACTTCAATCAGTCCAACTGATAAATTTTAGATTTATATCAATTCAAGTGATAAACTTCTACCGGTTCAAATGATAAATTTTTATCGATTTTAAGTGATTGAATCGTGCAATCAATCATTTTTGTGCCCAAATGAATAAGTTTGAAAATGATGCTACACATGATTTTTTTTTTTTTTTTTTTTTTAATATGCATGCAAAATCCCAATATATAATCCTAAATCAAAAAATAAAATAAAGATACGACTAGAATGGTAGTTTAAAGCAAAAATTAAAACAAAAATGAAAATGATAAGTTGTTTCATTGTTTGGTTGTAAATCAGTTCAACACATCACAAGTTCGAAGTTATTGTAATCCTCCCACCCAATTTCTACTTAAAAAAAAACAAAAAGGAAAAAAAAAAAAGCAAATTAAGAAAAACGGTGAGAAAAAAACAAGCTGGCAATAATCTCGGTCTTTTTAATAGTTGCATCTCGCATGGGCATCTTCGTCCGTTTTCATTTCTCTCATTCGAGCCTTTGTTTACAGGTGAGCAAATTTGTGTTATGAATCAGAGAAATTGAATCTTGATTCGTGTTAGATCTCGCTCGAATTCCAGGAATTGCCTTCAATTTATTCCATTCCCAGCTGCTGTTTCGCCGATTTCGATCTCTTCCGATCATCTAAACTGGTAATTTCGACTTCCCTTTCTCTGATCTGCGTTCGATTCATCATTTCATCGACGTTTTTTGTATGAAAAATGACTTCGTAGGTTACCCAGTTGCGGATTTTGATTCCTATTTAGTTTTCGCGATCATCTGTTTGTGCGTATTGCAAGATTTATTCGTTAGAGCTATACGATTAGTGAATTAGGACGTTTGATTAACTCTGTGGAGCTAGTTTCTCTTACAATTTGTGGATGACGACTGGAGATTTAATATTCGTCATGGGTTTTCGATGATTCGTAGAATTTCCGAATTTTGCTCTTGGAATTTCAAAATTTTCTGATTTTTAATATCAGTGACTGTCCGGGCAGTTTTTTTGCACCTCGACTAATGTCACTGGACATACTGCCTGACCCTACAACATTTGGATGTCAAGAAAACTCGTAGTAAATTAATTCCTAGGTAGGTGGCCACAATGAATTGAACTCATCACCTTATGCACCTCAAGACCCTCTTTGACCAATTGAGCCACTCTATGATAGTTACTTGAATTTTTATATTCGTCATGGGTTTTTGATGATTTGTAGATTTTCTTTGGTTCATACGCGAATTTCCGAATTTTGATCTTGGAATTGCAAGGTATATTCGTTAGAGGTCTTAAATATGTGTTTTGTTTTAATTGATTTTGGGATATGAATGTCTTTAGATCAAATACATGTATAATTGTCTATATTCAGACTCCTCTAGTTCGAATCTACTGAACTTAGTTCTAGAATATTTAGCCATTCTACTTCAGACTCTATTAGATGGTGCATTGTTTTAATTTTTAATTTGTTTTTGCACCCAGTGTATTGTGATAAATAGTAGTGTCGTTTTGAATGAAAGTAAGGCGTATGTTCTAAAAATTGTTGATTTGGTGTATTCTTGCAGAGTTGATTTGGTTCTTTATAATCTGGTCGATCAATGGCAGCGCTTGTGCCTCCAGGGGCACCTCGGCCCAATGAAAGCAATAGCAATCAATCTCCACCACTACCACCTAATTACTCTCAGCAAAATCCTAGTTCCTTAGCTGACAATTTTCAAAATATGAATCTCAATCGACCTCCTTCAATGTCCAATTCATTCCCCAGACCTCCATTTGGCCAATCACCGCCTTTTCCTTCTGGCGCCCATCCTCCATTTTCACGACCAGGTCCACCCCCAGCTTCAATTTCCCGACCTAATATGCCCTCGTCAGGACCTCCACCATCTGGAGCACCTGCTAACATGATTCCAATGAGACCTAGTGGGCCGCCTGTTGGACAACCGTCTCCATTAGTATCTAGGCCACCTCCCCCAGGTGTTGGAGCTCCTGGCCAACCTGCTTACAGGCCCCCTTCTAATACTGGTTCTGTTACGCCTTCACTTGCTCCACATCCAAGTGCAGCCTTTCCCCCTTCTGCTGGCAACCTAAGCATGCCTGCACCAAATGCTTATAGTGGTGCTCTAAGTAATGGCCCTCCGACATTTGTGCAGAACAACTTTCCTGGTGGGCCGCGTTTTCCTCCACCAGTTAATGCACCACAAGGTCCTCCACCATCTGCCGGTCCTCCACCAATGACAACATCTGTTAATGCTCCATTTATGCATTCTGTTCCAAGTGGTCCTGGATTTTCTGCTCCACCCGGTCCTCCCGGGCAACAACCACCACCATTTCAGACGACACCTCAAGGAGTATTGCCATCTTCAGGTTCCTCATTTGGGCCACCAACATGGCCAATGCAACCTGGTCAGGTAGCCACCATTCATTTTTGTCATTTTGTTATTATTGTGCGATGACCATTTTTTGTTATTCTATTAAAGGTATTGTGTGACGACCCACTTATTTTTAGTTTATTTGTGTAATGTGCATTTGGGGCTTGGTGTCAAGCTATCTAAAATGTCCATTATTAGGAGGTTTTATTAATTTTTTCTGGATAGGAACAGATTTTATTTGATAAAATGAGTTGATGGTACAAAAAATGGGACAAAAGCCTCTAGCTTCTAAGGAAGTTCTAAAATTTCCCATAAACGGGAGTTACTCTAATTCTTTGTCTAAAATTAGTTTTCTAATTGGAATCCGTATGCGTCTAAAGATTTTATGTAAGTTGGCTTAAATTTACTTATAAAATAGATATCCGATTCTTGCCTTCATGAGATCATTTTTTGAAAAGTAAATAATGTAGCTATGACTATGAGTATCATGTATCACAAAGAATAAAGGCAGTTATTTTTTCCCCAAAAAGGTTCAAATTCTCGAGAGCCTGGAGTTGAAATATTGTTGCTAGTATTTCCTTGCTGTCTTAGAAGTGTGGATAAGACGTACCTGTGGCGGTGTCAAACTATTGCTTTATTATTATTTGTTCAAAACTACAAGTAGATATCAGATATGCCGAAGCCTTGAAGACATGCATCCTCTTATCTTCCAATTAAGTTCAGTATTTGTTGAAGTTGTCAACTTTGTGTTGTAATTAATCATTTTCACCTTTTATTTTCTATAAATTCGACTACTACTGTATTATGTATAGTCTTCTCAAAATTAAAAAGGTAAGATCTCATCTCAATATTCTTGAACATGAATCAGTTTCATTTATTTTGGAGATAAGAGCTCAATTTGTTGAGTTTGTGCAGTAATTAGTTGAAGTTGCAAACCAATATTCATACTTGCATTCACTTGTTGAAATATGTGCGCGTATACATTTTTTTGGGGATTGAATTATAGAAAAAAATTACAAGTTAATGGCATGCGCTTCATAGGCATATGGTGCCCATACTCTATAACTCTCAATTTTAGATGTGAAGAGAGAGTTTTCAGAATTATGGTTGAACTGCTGAAAGTCAATAATTTATTGACTGATTTGTTTAAAAGTAGAAAATGGTTGTTAAAAATGATGTAGATGTTGTCATTGTGTCATGTACAGCTATTTTATTCAGTTCTTTTTCAGACACATGTTTCATTTCTGCATTACATCCCTTTGTCTTGCCCATGTTTTTGTTATTTCATATTTTCTAATCAAACCTGGATTCCTCATTTGAAAAGAAAAAAAAAATGATTATTTTTCTCATTGGAACACAAGATGGCAGCTCCTCCACCTACTGGTCCGATGCAGCCACCTAGAATGTTTGGGATGCCACCACCTGCACCTAACCAATCTATGACTACCATCTCACCTGCTATGGGTCAAACTGGATCTCCTGCAGCCACACAATCGAAAATTGATCCAAATCAAATACCAAGGCCAGTTCCGAATTCATCAGTCACCCTATTTGACACTCGTCAAGGCATCCAGGCCAATTTGCCCCCGGTACTTTCTCGATATACATGGTGTCAATTATGTTCTCCTTGTTTGATTTCTTGTCCTAGTGATTTCACTGATAGTTTTGTTGCTGGTGTTTGTCTCTTTCGAGCTTCAATTGTTTTGATTTTAGTTCTTTACACTTTGTGTAGCCTGCCTCAAGTGAGTATATTGTGAAAGACACTGGGAATTGCAGTCCACGTTTTATGAGGTGCACCATTGGTCAGGTGAATGATTAGTATTCATTTCATAATTTTTCCCATTTTAATCTTTTGCTTAATATTCTAGTTGATGACTGCCTTGTAAAATATCTATATCTTGATTTCATATGGTCATTTTACTTTTCATAATCTTTCAGATCCCATGCACCACTGATCTTTTGAGTACATCAGCCATGCAGTTGGCTTTGCTAGTCCAACCATTTGCTCTTCTACATCCTTCTGAGGAGCCCATCCAAGTATGTATTGCATCCATTTTTTGCTATTCTATCTAAAAATGTAATAATAGCAGTTAGTGTGTAAATTTAGTCATTTTTTCTTTCTCTGTTATAATTGCTATTATTTTTAATGGAATTTAAATTTAGTCCACATCTCATTATTTCCTCATCAAATAGTTAGTTTATCATAGTCAGGCAATTTCTTACTTTTGGCTGTTGTGCTACCTAGTAGGCTAGTATCTAATTAAAAATACTAGAAACTAAACTATCAAAACCAATGAACATTCTAATCCATAAACTAGGTCAGAAATTGGACTATAAACCTTATGGCTATATCAGCTTTCAAATGAATTTATATGTCATTCATACAAAGGTTATAAATACACTAGTACTTCTGAATCATCATGGAGTGGCCTAGAGGGCCTTGAGGAAGTAAGAGGTGATGGGTTCAGTCCATGATGGTCACCTACCTAAGAATTAATTTCCTATGTGTTTCCTTGACGTCCAAATGTTATAGGGTTACTAGGGTAGACGTATCTCTTGTGACAATAGTCGAGGTGCGTGTAAATTGGCCCGAACCGTTATAGATATAAGAAAAAAATACTTTTGAATTTTATCAAACAGTGATGCCGTTTGTTTAATCAGTGGATTTTATGTTATAGGTTGTGGATTTTGGGGAAAGTGGGCCAGTCCGATGCTCTCGCTGCAAAGGCTATATAAATCCTTTTATGAAGTTCATTGATCAGGGAAGACAATTCATCTGTAACTTATGTGGTCAGTAAAGATGTTGCTACATTTTTTTCATGGGATATTTTCATATTTTTCTTAAAGCTTGGATATTTTTTGTTTGATTGCCATATAGGAATATGAACTATCATTCATCATTTTTACAACCAGGATTCACTAGTATAGTAGGTGTCCGGTTGTTACTTATTTTTTCATTTACAATGAAATTTGTTTCGATTCTGAAAAAAAAACCATTCTTGCAACTAGGGTTACCATCCTTATATTTTCTGGATATGTTATGTCACTCTTGTAATTTTCTGGTTTAGTGGAAGCTCATTACCTTTCTGGCTTTTCCGCTTCCACGTTATTTGTTGTTAAAAAAATACATAATGCTGTTTTTCGTCAAATGTCGGAATGATTTATTTCATCTGTAGGTGATAACTTAAGCGCTCTATGCCATTTCTTTTTTCAGGTTTTACTGATGAGACTCCACGTGAATACCACTGTAATCTTGGTCCAGATGGTAGAAGAAGAGATGCTGATGAAAGGCCCGAACTGTGTAGGGGAACAGTAGAATTTGTTGCTTCTAAAGAATACATGGTATGGTAGTTGGTTTATGATACTCCATTAGCGTGGAGTTTAATTTTGTTTCTTCATTTAGCTGTTTAGTAATTGCTTTTAATAGGATGTAAACCATTTTTTTCAATCTTAATTTTTTTTATATGAAACAAACGGCTGTACTATATTCAAAACACAAGAAAAACCATCTTTAGGCCAGGGGATGTGAAAGCCCCTGCCAACAAAAGCTAAGCTATCAAAGCCTAGGACCAGTGAGCCTAGGCGCGCCTAGGCTCAAGTCCCACCTCTAGCGCCTCACTTGTCCCAGGCTAGGCGCATGTAATAAGGCATGCGCCTTATTGCGCCTTACGTGAAGCCCTGGGCGCCAAAAGGCGTGCGCCTCATGGGATTTTTTTATTTCTTCTTGTGATTTAGATCCCCGTATTAGGCTATTCGAAGCGTGTGAAGGTTGATAGTTGAATATTATATATGTTTTATATATTATTCTTGGTTAAAACTTCATTTATGTCAATGAAAAGTGTCTTTATTGTGTATACACACACACATATATAAAAAAATTTGTGTTTTTTTATATAGTGCGCCTTGAGTAAAAAAAAAAACTCGCCTTTTGGTGCGCCTTGCGCCTCGGGCTCTAGAGGGAAGTAGTATACTGTACATCACTCCAAACATTATCAATGGGCTTAGACATACATAGACCAATTTCTCTTGTGAGTGACATGAAACTTCTCATTGATATAATGAAAAGGAATAAGAGCTCAACGGATACAAACTTCTAAAAGGAGTGAAAATAGCAAATATACAAAATCAAGAAGAATTAACTATCTTAGGTTGGCCTAGTAGTCAAATAAGGGCCTTGTGAATAATGCAGCTGGTGGAGACATTTCTTTTGCCCCCTTCAAAGGACAAGTTGCTAAAACTAAGGGGACCAACTATCATTCATCATTTTGTTGCTTTGTCCTGGTGTCTTTAACTCCTAACTTCAACCTCTTTTGTCTGTACATGCTTTTATATATATAACATACTCATTCTGATGCATTTTTTACTCCAGGTGCGTGATCCTATGCCAGCGGTTTATTTTTTCCTCATCGATGTATCGATGAATGCTATACAAACGGGTGCCACTGCTGCAGCGTGCAGTGCAATTAGTCAAGTTATTTCTGATCTTCCTGTAAGTTCTACATTTAATTGGGTACAATATATATGCAAGGATATGTTAATAATCCATAGCTTTCAATGGTACTCTAGTCCTTGCACTTGTTTTACGTGGGTTTATGATTCTCTTTTTTGTGATATGTATGTGGCAATGCATGACCGCTAAGATTTGGTATCACATCACCCTAAGTTTTCTTTCTAGGTATTTTAATTTTTTAAACCAGTCTAAAATAATAATATTGGGTTGGTACTTGGTAATATTCTGGTCCTTGGAAGAGCAACTTCTTGCGAGTATGCTTTCTTGTCTACCATAACTGAAACTTCTATAATGCTAGACTTTTAATATGATTACATTTATTTTCTACTGTTCAATTTCCCCTTGTTTAAATTTGTAATCCCTGGGTGCTGTAATTATTCTTTTGTGGCTTTCACAGAATCACATTTGGTTTATGCAATTGAACCTTGGACGGATGCATGTCTATCTCTATAGTCTTGCTATTTTCCAAGAATTCTACCCTACATGGCTTTATCTCCTCGAGGGTAGACTTCTTTGTAACTTGTCTTATGTGTTTATACCCTCGTGAGCGAGTTCACAAAGATACAATTTAACCTTCATTGGGAAAATACCTTTCCAAAATTTAGAGTATTATTTGTCATTGTGACTTGTTCTTCTTTTGCCTGCATTCTAGTGCGTGGGGGTTGTTATTGTTTAATTTTTTATGTTTGTTTACAAAGATTTATGTTGATAATTTAGGTAAAGTTTGATTATTTTGCTGTTTCATCCATCTTCGTCCTTCTACGAGCTTTCTTTTCAGTTTTCTCTAACCTAGTAGTGACTGATGATGTTGTGATGTTTCAGGAAGGTCCTCGTACATATGTCGGGGTTGCAACATTTGACTCAACAATTCACTTTTACAATTTGAAACGTGCACTACAACAGGTCACATTTCGATCATTATTATCTATTGTTGGTTATTTTCCATATTAGACTCCTAGATTATTACCTTGTATTTGATATATTATTGAGAAAGGATATTATC
>JBBMEF010053655.1:0-12448 GCA_037832685.1 Sicyos baderoa
CTTAAACCGTATCTA
The DNA here is from genome assembly GCA_037832685.1 of Sicyos baderoa. Classification (NCBI taxonomy): domain Eukaryota; kingdom Viridiplantae; phylum Streptophyta; class Magnoliopsida; order Cucurbitales; family Cucurbitaceae; genus Sicyos; species Sicyos baderoa. Next base: position 16 of record JBBMEF010053655.1, read on the forward strand.
AATCTTAAGTTAATTATCTTTAGATTTCTTATTCTCGAGTCGTAGGACTCCTAAGGCTTTCTCACTACTATTATGCATATTCATAGCTGATAAACAAACTTGCTTACAACACGGGTTTATCACATTCACTTAAGCATTTAGTCAAAACATGCTCACACTATAAGTTCATCAAACTTAATCAACTAACAACTGAATCATACATGCCCGTACTACAACTCATCAACTTATCAACTGAACCATACATGCTCGTATTACATACTCATCAACTTAAACAAACGAATCAGACATGCTTATACTGTGATTTAATCAATCTTAAACAATGAATCAAACATGCTCAAACTGTAAATCGTTACCTGGTATGTTGATTACAGAACGCAACCACGGACAGCTAGCAATGTCGAACCACAAACAGAATCTATCAACCCACACAACAACACAATCACTAACTGAACTGACTAAGCGAAACTAAGACTAAGTGGACTTCGCTACTGACGAAACTGAACAAGGCAGAAACCGAGAACCTTACCTCACAAAACGGCTAGGCGAAGGCTCGCTCAACCGGCTCTCGTCGAAAGCGAACAGAAACAGCCACAAGCACTCTTTCGTCACAAGCGAAAACTCTAAGCGAAACTTCACCGCACAGAGTGGCTAACTCAACTGCGCTGACTCCTGGAGCGCGAACTCGCTGGAGCAAAAACAAGGCGAAACACAGAAACCACAACTGGAAATCAAACCTCTATCACAACAATCACAAATTCAAAACAAACGAACCAACGCAAAGTCTTACCTCGTCGAACCAAGGGAACTCTCAGGAACAGATGACTTTTGCAAAACTCCCCAACAGATGATACCTCAGACGCTAACGACAAACCGAACGCAACAACAACTAAGTAAGAACGCAAGCAAACGGTAACAAAACCGAGACGGAAAACAGAAGCAAACGCTTACCCTTAGTAACGACGACGGAACTCCACAACAGCCTCTCGGCAGCAGCTGGCGAACCTCGACGCACACCGGAACCGATCCTTTAACAAAACACGAAGCCGACGACGAAAACGACCAACACACCAGATCAGAATGCAAGCAACCCATAAATGGAACCGAAGCGGAAAGCATAAGAGAACAACGAAAAGCTTACCTCGTCAATCCACCCAAATCACAGCGCTGGAAGAACTCCAATTCAGCAGCAACAACACTCCTTCGGTAGTGCTTCTCGTACACACAATGAAACAACAAAACAAGTCAAAACCCCTTCGATTAACAACGAAACAAGGCAGAACGAAGAAGAAGAAGGAGAGACGACTTACCACGATGAAGAACTCGACGAACGCACACGAAGAACACAACGAGCAGCTGCCGGCGGTGAGAGAGAACGAAGGCGTCTGGAGAGAAGGCGATTGGCGGCTAGGGCTTCTTGAAGTTTGTGCCAAAAGAATTTCTTTCCCTTCCCTTAAATCCCTTCCTTTTCCTTTTCCTCTAATCTTTTATTAAAATTCCAATAATCACTTAAATTACTTCCAAGAGGGCATGGGTTCAATCCTTGGAAAACAACTTTAAAAAAACAAATTAAACTTAGCTTCTCATTTTCCTTGGCCTTCCTCATGGCCAAGGTTCGATCCTCCAAAACTACAATTAAATCCTTATTATTTACAAAATCAACAACAACTCGAGAGTCTAATAACGAACCGAGAACCTGGGTCGTTACAGCGGGACCTAGCCGCAGGCTAGTGGTGGTTCATGCTGACATAGCTCGATGCCAAGGTCTCGCATCCCTATGATTCAGTGACACCTTCCGAGTATTTTAGGTATGTGGACCTGGATCAGAGATTCTCGAGTGATTATAGAGTTACAAGATAAATCAAAGGTGTAAGACCCTGATGGGCATCAGAGTAAGAGCACGAGTTGGCATTAGTTCTGGGATTGTATTGACAACCCAAGAAAAGTAAATTGATCTGTGTTGATAGTTGTTTGCATGTATACTTGTATGCTAGATGACCAGTTGTATCGTTCTGTACCCCGGTTGGGGATTTTTACTAAGTAAACTTGTTTACTCACCCTTATTCTGTGGTTTTCCACCAGGTAACTTGGGACTGCACCGAGATGGCTAGAGGAGGTTGTTTGATCATGGGGACCGTTGTGGACGCTCTTTTGTGTCATTTTTGTCTTTATTTATTTTATTCATCATGTAGTTGGGCACGTAGCCCTTATGAGCACTTATCTGTTTTAAGATTTATCTTGTATTGTTGAGTTGAACGCTCCAGCCGGGGCCTATTTGAAATGTATTTGAGACAGGTTCTTTGAAATGCAATAAAGGTTAATTGCTTTGAAATGTTTTAGTTTTCTCTGTCGTTAATTTATTCATTAAATGAGATTTAAAGTCATGCATGCTGGTTAAAGACCTAGTTTAGGACCACTTTTGTGTCGGGTCTTTACAGTTGGTATTAGAGCGTAGAGTCTTAGATTCTGTAGACTAACTTACAGTTGTAGGTCGTTTTCTCATGATCATCAGCACTCCGCATCAATCAGGTACGTCGCAAGTTCTTTTGTTTAAAGGGTAGTTACAGTACTGTTTTACATCTAGTATATACATGCATGTTGTGTTTGCTTGTGGTGTTAGTCCAAAGAGGACTAACGAAGAGAAGTTCTAGTTAGTTCGAACCAAGGCCTTTTGGCGAGTGCCTAGAGCATGGCTACGGGTTAGCAGCTTTTGGAAGGGTGTTGAGACACTAGAGACCACTTGCGAGTTTGCTCTTGTTTACTGCTAGTTTTGTAAGCACCCTTGCAGAGGGAGTGCAACGCTTAGCCATCCAGCGGATCGTGAACCGTCAGTGAAGCGCCAAGTCGTCTAGTGGAGGTGAAGTTCATTCACAGTGTACTCCTGGAGTTGAGAAAAGTGGTTGCCTTTGAGAGGCTGCTTGAAGTCGTTCGTTGAGCGTCGAGTTAAGATTCGACAGAGGAGCTTGAGCAAGTTGTATTCGAGGTGCCAAGGCCAGATTGTTTAATCTGAAGTTCCTTAAGTTGTCCTTTGAAGTTGTCGTCACTAGAGGTTGTGACCTGGTTTGTTAAACTTGTAGCGGACAGTCGCTTGTTTTGCAACACCTTGAGGTGTGTTGAGAGGTGTGCTTGTTTGGCACCAAGTTTTTGTGTAGGCCTAGACATTGGCCAAGTTCGCACTCTTGTGTAGTTGCCTCTTTGATCCTTGTGAGAGTTGGTTTGTCTCCCAGCCGTTGCTCCTGTCGTGCTCATTGTTGCACCAGTTCAGGTGGAAAAGAAGCAAAGGTTAGTAGTAGTCGGAGGAGTCAGAGAGTTGCATTGTTAAGGAAAGTATCGGTTGGACTTCGATCCTTCGGGACTGGTTAAAAGTTGTACTCAACTGTGAGTAGTTTGTCCCGTGGTGAGTAAATGTTCGATGCCTTGTAATAGTTGGTCGAGGAGGAGACCGTGCTCAGATCTTCTAAGGAGTCAAGACTTCAGTTCGTTGTTAGTGCCCCAGAAAGGTGCACTTAGCTTGAGATCGTGGATGTATTGTGTTTGATGCTTCGGTTGTTTGCCTAGAGGCGAAAGATATTCTTTGGAGCTTGGCTCTGGCTAGTAAGAATGTTGTGGTTGCCTTCTGGAGCTCAGGTGATGCTGAGTAAGGAGTGGTTGACATAAATCACGTAGTTGTTGACTGGCGTTGCTAAGAGTTTTCTGGTCTTTCGTGACCAGTGTCTTGTAAGTTTGAGCTAGCCAGCATAGTTGTGATGCAGAAGGAGGTTGTGGCTTGTTTGTTAAGTTGGCAGTTGGACCGTCTTTACGGCAGTGTGTGTTGGGGGTCGTCGCAAAGACCCTAAGCCAATGGAAACCTTACCGAAGCTCAGTCAGACCCAGGCAAAGAGTTGTAGTTGTTCGGTTTGAGCCTGGTAGAAAGTTGTCGAGCTAAGATTAGTTTCTCTTTAGCCCTCGAGTTAGTTTGGAGATGTAAAGTAAGTTGAGCTTGGTCGTAACTAAGGTTTTGTGTTGAAGGTGATGTACAGTTTGGTTTAGTTTTACACTAGGCTTTTTACTCTTTCGGTTGATGTTAGGCGATAGCCTGGAGTTGCTCGGGGAGCAAAGATGGTGATGTCTCTTTTGTTGCGCCCCCATGTTGTGGAAGTTTGAAGGTTGACCCAATTCTCGACATATGTGTTCAGTGTGGTTCTAAAGTGGGAAGTGTTAGCTTGTTTTCTTGAGAAGGGAGTTTGATTGAAAAGCTCGTTGGTTGATCACCACCTTTTGCTCGAGCGTGCTGTTTGGGTTAGTGGAGTTGTTTTCTGCCCTTGTATGTTTTTCTTGTCAGTAACCGCATGTACGTTGGTAAGTTGTTGGTAAACTCTTTGTCCTTAAAAAAAGTTCGGGTTTGGCGGATGAGCTTGTAGCATTGTTGTTCTACCCAATGAGTAGTGGTGTTAGTTAAAGGACTTCTTGTAGTTTCGTAGTGAGATGGATGGACCATTTGAGCCTTGGAAGTCCTCTTGTTCTGTAAGTAGAGTTTGTGGTTGCCCCATGGGTGCATGTTCTTGATGTTGTTGTCTGGTAAGTTGAAAGTTTCTTGTTCGGTTTATTTTATTGGTAGCATCAGAGTGGTGCATTCCAAACCCTTTGTGTTGGGAAGCTTGTTGTGCTCGGTTGAATTGGTTGTGTGTGGTGTTTTAGTTTTGTGCTTCGTCGAGCTTGAGCCGTAAAGGAGGGAATTCTTCTAGTGAAGAATTGGAGGTGACTGTTGCTTCGTTGGTTTGTTCTGGGTTGTGTGTTGGCAACCTAGCCCTTCAAGCCCTGTTTCTAGTTATGTTTTAATGCAACAGTTTGTGTTTGAGCTTTGAGCTAAGTTGAGTTGGTTGGCGTTGAGGTGTTGATCATTGTTCGGTTGCCTTTGAGTTATGCGTAGCTCACAAAGCTGTGGTGGTGAAGAGAAAGTTGGCAGGTTTTGGTTTCCTCGTCTTTGCCTTTGGGAGTGTACCGTTTGGTGCTTGGTTTCCCAGTGCCTTCAGTAGTTGGTGTTTGTTGTTTCAATGGAGCAAGTAGGTTGTCTTGTCTCTGTCTTGCCTCTCATGTTTGGGGAATCGTGTTAGAGAGCTTTGTTTGCACTTTGTTTGGGTGGGTGGATACAAGTTGGTAGATCAATGTTCTGTGGTAGCCTGTCGTTGGCTAGTTAAGTAACCACGAGTCGTTTATTGATCTAAAAGAATCTCGTGGTTGTAGGATTTGTTTGAGGAAGCACCGATCGGTTGTTGAGACTTTAAGGAGATTTTAAGTTGTGATAAGACTTTGAGCAGTCGCTCAAGTGGAACTTGGTGTAAGGAGTTTTGTCATGTTTTTGTAGCCACTGAGCGAGCCTCGGTGGAAGTGGAAAGATATTTGCTTTGGGTTTTATCTCTAGGTGTTATTGATGCTCGGTATCACGGAGTCGGTGGAGTTTGTGTCTGGACATGCTACAAGATCAGTTTGAAGTTCGGTAAGCTGGAAAAGTTGAGTTTTAGTTTTGTGAGTTCTTTGAGAATTGTGAATGAGTTGGAGTAGTAGTTTCCAGTTGGTCTTGCCTCTGCCTTTGGCGGCGGTGCACAATATTTTAGTTATTGATGTTTCGGTGGTGTGTTACATACTCGTAGCACGTTGTTGTTGTTGAGCCTTTGCAGTTAATCAAGGTTTAGGTTTCGTTTTGAAGCCAGTGTGTAGTTGGGGTTTTGAGAAATGATGTAGAGAAATCGAGAATCAGTTTGGTAGAAGTTCGGTGGAGTTACCCAGGTGGCAAGGGTGTGAAAGTTGGCAGTTGAGTTGAGAACGCATTACTTGGTGTTGTTTCGGTCTTAAGGACTTTCGAGGACGAAAGTCATAAAAGGAGGGAATATTGTAACGACCCGGATTTTTAAAACGTCTCTTCAGGTTGGTTTAGCCGTTATTCCCATTTTCTGGTCCTTGAAGGCAGTTCGGTTTATTTGAGAATTATTTGTTTGTGATTTGGTTCTTGGCAAGTTTCGTTTCCGGTTGTTTTGGAGTTTTGGAGACTCGGTTTTGTAAAATAGAATTTAAAAGATTTCAAAGTGGCTTTGGTGTGATTTGAAGCTTGGTTGGTTATTTGTGAAAAATTAAGGATTAATTAGTGTCCTTGCTAGGACTTGAAATCAGGAATGCAAGAGTTTGGTTGTGGAAAATTAAAAAGAAATAAAGTGTCGTCGTTAGGACTCGAAGGGTGGATTTTAGAGTTAAAAGGATTTTAATTAATTAAAAGAGGGAAAAATAGGATTAGGGGTGTTGGAAGCTCTCATTTGGTGGCCGTCATTGTGTTTCTCTATTCTCCAACGCATCTCGAAGTTCTCTCAAGGTAAAATCGCCCTTTTGTTCTTCTTCTTCCTCTTAGTTTTCGAGATTGGTTTATTGTTAATCGTTGGGTTGTTCGTGCTTGGTTTTGTTATGGGTTATTGAGATCGATCCAGCTGCTGTACACGAGGTTCCTAGCCGTTCTTCGATCCATTGCACGCATCTTGAGGAAGGTTCGATCTTCTCATTCTTTTATTTGATTTGTCGGTTGTTTGGGGTTTTATCGTTGAGGTATCATCCATCGTAGTCTCGTTTCAATGGTTATGCAGCCCCGATCCATCTGGTTTTTGCACATCTATGATTTCTTAACCGGGAAGCCGAGATTTCAAGATTGGAGATCGTGCCGTTCGCTCCGACGAAGCTTTTCTCGCCCCAGAGAAAGCGAGCGCCCTTCAATAAGCTGCTTTGTCGCTGCCCCTCGCACGCCCAGCGAATCTGTTCGCCCCAACGAATCTGTAGTCCGCCGCAGTGAATCTGTTCGCCCCAACGAATCTGTAGTCCGCCCTAGGGAATCTGTTCGCCCCAGTGAAGCTGTTGTCCGCCCATGCAAAATAAGTAGTCTTGTCCGCCTTGCCTTGCCTCTTGCGTCCTCGATCGTTTGGTAACGCACGTTCTGCTCGTACTCCTTCTTGCCCGTTAGTTAGAATAGATATTTAATTACTATTGTTATTGTTATTGTTTATTTGTTAGGATCTTTATGTTGGTGATCTGCAGCTCTAGGAGCACTTTTATTCGTTGCTTGTTTGTTGTCTGCCAATCTAGGTAAGGATTTCTTACCGGGGTTGTGTGGGCCCTGCGACATATTCTATGATGCATGTTTGTTTGCTTGCTTTCGATTATGAGCATGTTAGTGGATAGGATTTCTTGTTTACAATCTCTAGCTGACATGTATGTTTCGTGTTTGCTTGGACATGTTAGTACCATGCTAGGTTGTTCTTTGTGGCATGTTTCCCTGCATAACTGTGTAACCCGTTTGATAGCTAGTTTGCTGATGTTAGAGTAGAACCGGTCTAGGAGTCATCATCTATGGGCGAGAAGGCATAAAGTAATTTGCCCAATTGGTAGGGTTGCGTGAGAACGTATACTCCTTCCTTGACCGCCTATGACGGCCCGGGATCTTGGATTGTCACTTGAGGTTAGTCTTGGCCGTTACGGTTGCTCGTTCGTTATGTTTAAAAGAGAGGTTCTTGGTTCTTGGTTATTAAATGTTTCGTTCTTGGTTTTCTTGATTTCAATTGCGAGAATTGCGTTGGAGGTTATGTTATGTTTAAATGAAAAATAAGGATTTAATTAATGTCTTGAGTGGGTTTCGAACTCGAGACGTGGTAGGACTTGAAGTTGGTTTGAAAATAAGGAAATTAAGGGAAAAAGAATACCCTCATTGGGACTCGAAGGCACAACCTTAGAGACTTGTTTAATTTGAAAGTAAAATTAAAGGAAATGAGGGATTAATCATTTAGGGATTTGTCGCTTTCATCTTCTCCTTCACGCACGCGCAATCGCCCAGCAAAAACCGATCGCTCCATTTCTGATCTCAAGGTAAGCCATGGTTCTTCCGTTTCTTGTTCCTTCTTGGTTTCTATTTTGGATGAAGGATTGATTTATGCCTTTCCTTTCCCCGCCGAAGCAGCCTTTCTGGATCAAGATCGCCGCTGCCAATTCCTTCACGCCATACTCGCCTTCGCACCTTGTTCGTACGCCAATTTGATCCTCCAAGGTAAGCTCGTCGGCTCCTTCGTCTTCTTGTTTTTTCGTTGTTGCTAGGGTTTAGTTCGTCATTGTGATTTAACCATGCTGCCACTCTTAGGGTTGAGTTTTGCAAAGACCGAGCGCCCGTTACCTTCATCGTTGCAATCGCATCAGACCGACCCGCCGAAGATTGATGCAAGCAGTTTCCGTTCGCTCGAGCGAGTGCGCAGCGACGTCAACCTTGCCGTGCACGCACCCGGGAAGCTGCTACATTTGTTCCGTACGCGTTCGCTCATTCGCCAATCCATTCGCTGACCCTTGCCTATCGCGCGTGCAGCCATGAACTGTCAGCCGCAAACAACCTTCGTCCAGCAGCTTCGGGCAGTGTTCGCTTCGCTGAAGCTTCACTCCAGCGAGCACGCCTTGTCGAGCAGCCTTTGTTCTTCACTTTGGGTATTGTCTCCTTGCCCTCCGACTGTTTGTTAGATGCTGTCCAAGATGACTTAGGGGTTGTTTAGATAGTTAGCTTATCGTTTGTGCATGCTATCCTTGCTAGGTGATGAGTTTGTAGCTTGTTTCCTTCACTTTCGTTGTTTTCTCCAAACCAAGGTAAGGATTTCCTTACTGTGGTTCGTGGACGATACGTTACCTTTTTATAGTTGATTGTATGCTTGTGTATCAACTGCTGCTTGCTATTGGATAGGTTTATCTTCTGAAACTCTGTTGACATGTATGTTTCCTGCTTTAATATGTAGAACCATGCTAGGATTGATTGTGTACTGTATAAATTGTTCTCTGGCTGATTGTATGTTCGTAGTACCATATTAGGATTTTATCCGTCCTTCCCTGATTATGTAAAGTTGTCTGATAAATGCTTGCGTACCTTAGTTAGAGTTTGCATGAGTCATCATCCGGGCTTTGTGGCAGGGATGTGAGGTCGTACCCCGTCTCTGATCCGCCACCATGGTTCAGCTAATCGTGGTGGCAGCCTAGTCCGCGGTCTTGGGTGAGCGGCCAAAAGGGAGTCGAGATGGTCGGGAGGATGATGAGGCTTGTCCCGTCCCCAGTTGGTCACGATCTCAGCGTGTCGCCAGTAGCCCAAGATTTCCTCCTGAAGCGGCTGGGACCGATCCCTTGGGTGAGAGCCTACCCTTGGACGTATCCTAGCTGAGGGCGTACGGTGTCAAATGGCTGGCAACAGTTTCGTGCCGAGGTCTCGCACCCCTGTTGTTGGCGACAACGATCCGAGTCATTACATCATGCGAACCTGGACCAGGGCAGTTAGCCCTATACCAAGCTTTTACCTGGTGCCAGCAGCATGAGGTGCATGCACACACTCATTACAGCGCCGAGTGGAGAGCTCCCTCGGGATCTTGAGTTCAGTGTTCATAATGTTTACCCAGCCAAGTCATGATGAGCAAAGTAAAACTGAGAGCTCGAGTTACGTATGTTATGTTATGCTTTTGTATGAAAAGTTGGAATGGTGTAAGTTCGCAAAATGGCATCCAAGCATGAAATGTAAGAAAGAGAAAGAAAAGCACGAATGGTAAGAAAGAGAGTGAAAAACATGAAAGAGAAATTAAAGTGAGTTAGTTGTGCCTTGTATACTTTTGACTAGATGATAGACTGTAACGTATTGTACCCCTGTCGTAACTTGGAGCTGCGATGCTGATGGCTGGAGGCGCAAATGATGGGTCATGGACTATGTTTTTTAGTTTGTTTCATGTTTCAAACTACGTACTCTGAGTTGTTATTGATAAGATGATTTTAAGACTGTTTTCATTGCATGTAGATACGGCACGGAGCCCTTAGGACTTTTATTCAAATAACTGTTTCGATTCCTTTAACTATTTTTGGAATGAAAGGTTATTTATGTTTAAAATTCTCTGGCCATGGAGGCATTTAAATGTTTATCTTTGGAACAGGTGGCTTGGAAACAGGGACAGGTTCCTTAGTTCAAATATTTTATGATGTTCTGTTTTAAATTTCGAATCGTGCTGATATTCGTTTCCTTTATTTTAGCATTTAAAGTCATGCATGTAGTAAGGACCTAGCTTTATGACCGTTACTTGGTCGGGTTTTTACACCGCCATCACGGTTTAGTATCCCTGGATTGCGTAGCATGCGGTGTGTGTGCACGCTCTTGATACTCTGACTGGAGACTCCCTCGGGTTCTTGAGAACATTACACCCAGTTTCCTTCTAAAGATTAAGTAGTTGAGCTTAGAATGAGAATCAGAGATTCTCGAGTGATTCTAGAGTTACAAGATAACTCAAAGGTATAGGACCCCGATGGGCATCAGAGTAAGACCACGAGTTGGCTCCCTCGGGTTCTTGAGAACAGTACACCCAGTTTCCTTGTAAAGATTGAGTAGTTGAACTTAGACTGAGAATCAGAGATTCTCGAGTGATTCTAGAGTTATAGGATAACAAAAAGGTGTAAGACCCCGATAGGCATCAGAGTAAGACCACGAGTTGGCATCAGTTCTAGGATTTTATTGACAACCCAAGAAAAGTAAGTTGATATGTGTTGATAGTTATTTGCATCTATACTTGTATGCTTAATGACCAGTTGTATCATATTGTACTCCAGTTGGGGATTCTTACTGAGTAACTTGTTTACTCACCCTTATTCTGTGGTTTTCCATCAGGTAACTTGGGACTCCACCGAGATGGCTAGAGGAGGTTCTTTGATCATGGGGACCGCTGTGGACACTCTTTTGTGTCGTTGTTGTCTTTATTTATTTTATTCAACATGTAGTTGGGCACGGAACCCTTAGGAGCAGTTATCTGTTTTAAGATTTATCTTGTATTGTTGAGTTGAACGCTCCAGCCGGGGCCTATGTAAAGACCCGACCTCCTAGAGGTCCTAAACCTAGATCTTTACTCACTTTGCATGAATTAAAATTTTGAATATAACATGTAAGACTAATTACTGGATTCGAATTAAAACAAAACTGCTTTATTTATAATAACTTAACAAATGCTTTCACAAATACTGGCCAGATTTCAATTAAATAACATAATGCATTCATTAGAAAGGAATCCAGAATCATTCATAAATAACCTAAGGCACTGGCCAACTACATGCAGAATAAACTATGGTTTAGTAAAACTACAACTTCTCAGAGTCTACTAAAATCAAATGCGGAATTTTAAATACTAGGACACTACTCTTCTTATCCATGATCACATCCAGCTCTCCAGCCATCAGTGCCGCTGCTCCAAGTTACCTGTGGAAAGCCACAGAAATAAGGGTGAGTAAAACAGGTTTACTCAGTAAGGATTTCGTTATCATCTGGATAACAACTGAACTTCAGGAAGTTTCTAACTTCCCATTTTTCTCTTTCATCGTGCTTTGCTTAGCTTTCTTTGATCTTTCTTTAGCTTCTTTCTTTTATTAATAATTAAGTCTTAACCCCTCTGCAGTTGGGTCACAGGGTCCTCAAAGGGCTGGCTTGGAGAGCAACTGAAACTGTGGAGTAGGATCACAGGGTCCGCTAAGGGCTGGCCTGGAGAGCCACTCAAACTGGAGTCTGATCACAGGGTCCGCTATGGGCTGGCCTATATCAACTCTAACTATGGTGTTGGATCACAGGGTCCTCTAAGGGCTGGCCTGGAGAGCAACACAATCTGTCGTTTACTAGCTACCAAACAGGCGCCGTCACGTAAACGCTCTACTTAGGCCGTCGCCTACTGATCTTTTAATTAAGTTTTAAGTTAAGTTATCTTTAGGTTTCTTATTCTCGAGCCACAGGCTCCTTTAGCTTTCTCATGCTAACATGTATATTTATATCTGATAAACATTCATGTAAATAGCAATATAATCTCGAGCCGCAGGGCTCCTAAACTTTCTCATTGTTACATGCGTACTTATATCTGATAAATAGTCATGGAATAACATTGAGACTAATCTTTTCTTAAGCATACAAACTCAACATGCTCATGCTATAAGTCTTTAACTCAACAACTGAAACAACCACTGAATCACATGCTTAATCTCTTACTAACTGAAACGTGCTACTGATTTTCATGCTCAATATCTTAACTCATAGAATCATACTTGCTGGAACACATGCTCAATATCTTATCTCATAGAATCATACTTGCTGGAACACATGCTCAATACTTAGCTACTCATTCAGACATGCTCAAACTCAATCCTTATCATTCAATAACAATGAACAACTTGCCAAACTATGGAAATCCTTACCTTAAGTGACGATACAGAACGCAACTCCAAAACAGCTTGCAACAGCGAACTCCACAAACGGAAACTGGCAGCCAACACGACAAGCAAACACCAAACAGAACGGACTTAGCGAAATAACTCTTAAAGGCACTTCGTTACTAACGAAACAGAAGCGAACCAAAGCTGAGATTCTTACCTCACAAAACGTCTAGGCGAA